>JAEQBH010005279.1:0-122998 GCA_016808115.1 Tetrastigma voinierianum | reverse complement strand
ATCGATTATGATATAGTTTTGGGTTTCGAACGATTTTTGGTAACAGGTCATAAGTTGAGTTTCACTCATTCAAATTAGTGATTCAAATTTTACTGGGTAAACTAGACTTTCAGGAGAATAAATCTCCATAAAATAAGTATATCCAAATTTGGAACCCATTGGACCTAGAAAATTCATCAAAGTAAGGGAACAATTCGGTCCCTAAAATCTGTCTCAAAACAGTCCCCTGAATTGGAATAATTCCGATTGTTTAAATCATAACTTGAATTATACTCATCAAAATGAGGTGATTCAAATTTTACTAGGAATCTGGGAGAACAAATTTCATGAAGAAAGTATGGTCAAATTATTTTTCTAATGTTCCCAGAAAAATTTTCAAATATAAGACACAATTCAATTATGTTCTGAAATTGTCTAAGAGCGGTTGAATGTTTATATCATATCTCCCCATTAAAAGTTCAAATGACTTGATGTTTTGAACATAAGAAAACAAGACATAAGAGTATATTGAGTTAGTACGAGAATTCGAGAATTGTAGTCGAAAATGGATTTGGGAACTACCTCAGGCTGTTGACGAGAATGGTTAATGAAATTAAAATTGTAAAGGTTATATAAATGTAATGTTATATGAAAGTTAAAGAAGAATACACATTATAATTTGTTATATGAAAAAGTGTAAAAATCTGATTAAATGTTTATAAGAGATTATTTATTAATGAATACCTCATAAGTATACATGATATCGGTAATGTTGTCATGTATATGAGATATCTTTTCGATACAAAAAGATTGTTAAAAAACATAATAAAGCGATTGCTTGCTTATGGCCAAGATGATTGTAGCCTTTCACGGCCCGGACAGTTTGCGGAGTTGAGCAGTCGGGTTGCTCTAATGTCACTCAATCACCCTATCAAAATCATTTATCAAAAACACGTCGTAGTGTTGCAGCCGATTGACATAAAATCCTTTTCAAATATACGGAAGCGTTTTTAAAGGAGTAAACTATTTCATTCATTCATGTAAAGTAAATTCTTATAAAGGCATATCAAGCCTTTTCAAATGATTTACAAAATATATATTCAAAGTTGAAATTGTTTTTACAAAATATCAATGTTCAAAAATAGATATGGAATGAATGCATATGTCGGAACATACTCCGCAATTCTTTCTTTATGACTCGACGCCCCTCCATCTTGCTTTTCGCTCTGTTTAATCGGTACACTGTATAGATAAAACTACGCGCTAAACGTTTTCATGCTTAGTGGTTCATACAATTAATTCTCGGTTTTGATTTAAATCAAATCGTACAATTTACTAAACAAACTTCGGATCTTTTGGATGATCAATGTCAATATAATACATATACTTATTTCATATACAATCATTTATGGTTCATTGATCAAATCCAAATATACACTCCATATGTAATAAGTCATTGATATTAAAATCATGCATTCACAATACTCTTTTCATTTCAATTGCAAATATATTTCAATAATTATCTATTCACATCAATTGAATTCGGTTACGTCATAACAAATTTTCTTCATATTTTTTGATATACCAAAGATATTGGAATCATGGCTTGATCTATTGCCGTTTGCGGTGAGTAACATAAAAAGCGGTTTATAACTTCAATCTGATCCCATTGGGCTCTGAAGCGAGTTATAAAAAAAAAAAATCAATTAGTGAACACTCCCGATGGTCCCAGCTAGGCTGTGATCGGAGTGTGCGTAATCTGATATTAGTTTGTAATCTTTGTTATTTTGTATTTATTGGTATACCAATCTATCCTTCATAGAACTAATCGAGTTAACATTCAATTAGAGTGTTCAAATCTTTTATAACAACAGACAGTACAATATATACATTTGTATAAACGGTTAATTTTCAATACTCATGCAATTTTCATTTGCAAACATTTCACAATCAATTTCTTTAAATCAATTAAAACAATTCAATATGCTTTTCTGTATGCATTTTAGGAACCAAATAGTTTCCAGGGCTGCAAGCTAGGGGAGATAGTGAGAGATGGGAACAGAGCTAAAATCGTCGCTTTGATTAGATCTTCGAGGAATCGACTTCAATGAGGGCTTTCCTCTCGTTAGCCTATTCAAAATCATTGACAATCCATTTTGGTAGGTTATTCTAGGAGTTTTGAGGCCCGGGGTTTTATGTCTGCAGAAAATGCCCCTTCACTTGCAAAATTTTATAGGGACACATGAGCCATAATTTTGCTCATACTTCCTTCAAAAATTTTAGCTCTATGAGTCTATTTTTAGTAGGAATTGGAATCATCTCATTTGGATCATCCAAACTCAAGTTACGACATTTTAATGCCAAACTGGTCAGTATGCCCAACTCACTCGGTTACCTACTTTTATTCCCAATTTCAGGGGTCTTAGCTCCATAAATTGGTAATGGTTACGTCTACTCATTTGAAGCTATGGTTCTAAGGTTTCTTCTCTAACTGGAATCATCCAATTTGGATCACCAAAACTCAAGTTATTGCATTTTACATTAGGATACTCCCGATTTGCAAGCGAGGAATCGAATTTGTTCTTACACATAAAACCACTTTGACAAAATTTCTGGGCACTTTGGGGTTACAATTTGCATACACTTCCCTTCAGTGTTATTCCCCTAGAAGTATATTTTGCTTCTAATTTTGAATCACTTTCGATTTGGATGAGTGAAACTCAGAGTTATAATTGAAACACTATAATACCCCAAAGCGAGCATAACTTGTGAGTTACGAGGCTCACCTTTAAGCCGTGTTACAGGGCCTTAGAGCTACAATTTGCTCATGGTCCCTTCTATACATTTGTAGACCTATATCTTATGGTTCTTTACTAATTAGAATCACTTCATTTGGATGATTATAACTTAATTTATAGTCAAAATAAGAACAGGGGTCTTGACAAAATTTTGACAGCATTTCCTTTGAAAACCCAACATTTTCCCTTTTTACAAACACTCCTCCAAACCAATCCAAACCAATCTAAACAATGCAAAACAATCTCAAACTAAACTAAAACCATCCAAGAATACTTTTATACCACATTTGGGGTTTTATTAAACCCAAACACAAGTAGAAAGGGGGTTAGAGTTTGGTTTTTCTTACCTTAAATCATTTTCAATCTTCAATGCCAAGCTTTCTTCTTCAACAGTCTCTTAGAGAAACTCTTTAACACAATGGGGCAAGAATGTGGCATCTCATAAGCTTGCAAGCCACACAGTGATGAATACACATTTTAGTAGTATTATAGTAGAATTTAAGCGGCATCTAAATCACAGATTTACCCATTTGGCATAAGGATATGGTAGTTTTAATTTCTTGTGTTTTTGGGCTTATGCGGAGTCTTTCGGGTTTAAAACGTAGAGTATACAAGGATGTATGTCAAGGGAAGCCCAATATGAAGCACTACGGATCGCAGGCGAACAATTGTGAGAGTCGGGAACTCCGGCAATACAAGGAAAGCACCGGGAGGACCAAGTGTCGGTACATCATTCATATTGTCTTAGATGCACCTTGCATAAAAGTGGCGATTAGGCACATTATCTGATCTGTAAACTAAAATGTGTACGATACACATGCGAAAGTGTGATGATGAAATTGTCTTGGTACACATCATTAATGTGCTGCCAGGGTACATCTACATGAAATTGCGAGATTTGTCCGGGAACTGATCACAATGCGAGGAGGCACTCTTGTCAGCAGACGAAAATGGGAAAATCACATTGGAGGGGGGTATAAAAGCAAGAGGACACAAGTAATAGCCTATAGGCAGCTTTTTGACTTCTAGGGTTAGGTTTTCATAGAAGGGGAGTTTCTCTCCATTGCTTTGAGTTGAATTCTAGAGATCCAGATTGAAGACTCTTTTATTTTGGTGCTTTTACAATTCAAGCTCTTTGTAAATCTTTTGTGAGAACAATTGGTTTGTTTTTCAATTATAGTATTTCACATTTCACATTCTTAGATTTGCGAATTGAATTAAATTTTCTCAAATCTTGTTTTTCTTGGTGCTGCTCCTTCCAATTATAACTATTTTATAAGTTCCATGGATTTCTAAACCCTTGATCTTTGGGGATTCTAAGGTGGAAACTCACCACCCGATCAAAGTACTAATCCTAAATTCCTCTTTTGAGCCTCAATGGATTGTGTGGTGTTATTCACTTGTGACAGTTTATGAAAAACCCTAGTTTGGCATATTCTTGACAACGTGTGAGCGAGATCACCTTGGTACACGTTGTGCTTGATTCAAAATGCAAACTAAAAAGTTGTTGTGGTGGGAACAAGTGTTCCAGCATTATTTAATCATCCTTCTTTTCAAAAGAGCGTTTAAGATAAATCTTGTCAAAGGCAGTTTCATCCAGTGGCTCTAGATGAGTTGTAAAAAATAAGAGGTGGGATTTATTTGATCGAAGTGAGTGGAACCACACAAGAATACCAACATTCGTCTTCTATTTTTTCTAAAACATTCAAATCAATCAATCCTTGATCAAGCAAACACAACCACTACGATTTCCTTAATTTACAATTTTTTGTGGAGAATAGCTCTCTTTTGGTCGATAAAATTAGACCACTCCTGTGGAGATGACTTTGTGGATTCCACGATATTACAATGCTAGACAAGCGTAATTCCCTACGGCAGGAATAGAATTCGGCACGAATAGGGCGAAGCATTTTTGGCGTCGTTTAGCGGGGAGTGGCGACTAGCGAGTTGATCGAAGGCTGAGAGGTAATTTGCGAATTGCATTTGCAAATCTGAGTACGTTCTCCATTTTCTTTTATTTTGTTTTGTTTTAGTTGAAATCTGATTCATGGGTGTTTCTTGGACAGAGTAAGGCGTGGTGCATGTCGGTTTGGGCTGCAGCGAGCAGCGTGGAGCTAGTAAGAATAGTGCTTCACAGAAACTGCAAGGGATCCGTAATAAGTCAGTTTTTCCGGATATTTTACCTCGAATGGATCATCACGGGAATCGACATGTATTTAATGAAAATACTCAAGGGTTCTGTTAACCTGAGGACTCGTGAACCTCCTGACATGGGTAGAAGCTACGCTCGGAAGTATGCCATTAGTAGGAGAATGTTAACTTCAATAATCAATATAAGAGTCTCCGCGCTCCTTTACAATGTGGAATGAACCGCTTAGAGAAATCCTACAGCCTCGAGACTCTGACCAATTCTTGTCGTCTTCTGAAGAGGCCACTCAATTTCTATTGAGTCGAAATGATCAGTCTCTTACTGTATATCAGGGTTAGATCCCGAGAACCCATATTCATTCATGAGAGATTTTGAAGATGTTTGCGAGTGCATTTCTTTCTCTTGGCTATTTTTCATAAATATTTAGTTTTATTCTTTTCTTTGAGAAGGAAGGCTAAGAAGTTGGGTTCAGGCTATGGCCTGTTGATCTTTATGATATGAAATGAGGTTTATAAACAAATTTTTCACGAACCTTTAATGTCTCATGCGATCAAATTAGGCTTTTGAAGAAACTTTGGTGACAAGTTTGCATTTCTACTGTGGTGTGGGAAAGAGATCTCAAGGATCCTCACTCCATATTTATCCTCCACCTTGGATTGGATGTTGGATGAAGCCTCTCTTTTGCTGCTGTGAGGTTAACATCACTGAATAATAATGATATCCGGGGTCGATGTGTGACAAAATTCTATGAAAAATTTTCAGAGAAGTAATCAGCTGTACACGACATTATAGCGGAAGTCAGCTGAACTTGAACCAACATCATGAGCTCATTTGTAGTGCCAGCTTTATGGGCGAGAGAAGTGAATCATCGCAGAAAATGATTGGGGTGCGACAAAAATTAATTCGCTGAGCGAGAGACCGTAAAGATGAAAAAGTGTAGATAACTAATGTGCCACCAGGCCTCATTTATTGGACCGGTGGAGAACTTTATGTCTCCTTAGAGTGATCCTCATACTCAACTCATAAAGTGCCAAACCCTTATCAAATAAAGTATAATTGATAAGTGAGAACCAGTGCCACATTTTGACCTTTGACTCTATAATTGAAACATATAATCCTGGATGGGGTAAGCACCCCGATTTTTAGTTGGAGGAATGAAGGAGGGCGAATAACGCCCAAACAACCACGGTCCTAATTACCAAAACCATGGCTTTACAAATCCATTCCACCATTTCAGAATCAAGGCCATCGAGTTCCTGTGAACCTACTAATGTCAGGGTTTCCGGCCATCAGTGAGGACTCCATCACCGCGGCTCATATCGGCCCCGCGTAAGAGAAATGCGGAGGATATAGTTACCGCAGTTTGTATAAACCCGACAATCCACAAACCTGTGAAATTCAGAAGCGCTCTGAATGATGGGATTGAATAACTAAGTTAACCTCATCTATAGGTAACCTGTGAAAAGGAAAGTGGCACCCAGCCTGCCGGCGGGCGTCTGAAACAACTCCATGAAATCCCGGTAGTTACCTTTAGCATTTAGAAATCCTATGAAGCCAGCGTATTGCTTGTAAACATCTATAAAAATTTTTCTTTTATTTATAACTTAGGATTTGGTAAAATCTTAAGCGTGAAAAACTTGTGACATGACCCAATTTGCGTAGTCTGGTCAAATCACTGTGTCATCCAGATTTACACTATATCGAAATATGGCAACAACATACCAGCCACATTCCCATAAAACTCTCTATGTACGCCATATGTGTTTCCGTACAAATTCAAAGTATGTTCTTGAAATATAATTAACCACCACAGCACTTAAACTAATGCTCGAGACCAATCTATTGTGCTCCAGTCTTGCCTTTTGTGGAAAATAGTTTTAAAATGGAAATAATAAGTTTAAGCGACTCGGTGAGTGTATGCTTTTATAAAAGGATTTTGCTTTTACGGAAAACATCTTAAAATGTAAAACTCTCTTTACGATTATTTTCAAATACCTTTGCTTTGCTTGCTTTAAAGTTTCAAAACTTTTTCTTTGCTTGCTTTTCATTTGCTTGCTTTTAAAGTTATGACTTTTAATACTTATGAGCTTTGTTTTGCTTTCTTTAAAGCATAAGAAAACTCTTATTTCTTGCTTTAGAAAGTTTATAAAACTTCTCATGCACCTCTTTTCTTGCTTGCTTTATCTTGTTTGAAAAGTCTCTTGAACGGCACCATGACGGCTGTTTAAGATTTCTCAAACTTTTCATAAAAGCAGGAGCTTAGCTCGACCGCATGCTGAAAATAAAACCATGGGGCCAGGCTCGGCTAAGCTCGTTTTGAAATCTAAGCGGGGCTTTTTGAGATTGGCCAGTTTCACTTTAAAACTCTCGGAAGCACAGGCGGCAAGGAACCAATGGTTGATTACAAACGGCACCTCCATGCTTATAAAACATCAACCAATGGGAGGCTGATACCCTTATCATACCTAATGAACCACAGAACGGCAGCGATGCTTGCGTTGGAAGGACGGCATCTAAGCGTCGCTTTTTAGGTGAATATGATTGGAGATTGACCTCAAGTCATCGCCATCACCATGCCAGTTCAAACCATAACCTTATATACTCACATGTACCCGCAGTCTCCTTCAAATGTATAATGTATGTGTCCTAAGTTTGCGAGCCGAGGCAAAACTCTGATGCATGTATGAAATCCTAGCACAGGTACGCGTCACGGAATACCTGACGGTTTGCTTGCTTAAAACTAGGAAGACCTTGTTTTTCTCAAACTTTCTTTGCTTGCTTGCTTGCTCTTTGTAAAATGGTTTTACACTTTGAAACCATTTACTTACTTGCTTACTTGAAAAATGATTTAATTATTGAAAGCATTTAACTACTTGCTTCTTTACTTGAAAAATGGTTTAATTATTCAAAACCATTTACTTACTTGCTTGTGTATTATAGTTTAATTTAAACCAATGCTTGCTTTTCAAAAATGGTTTAACTTCGAAACCATTTTAACCTTTATCTCATTGCTTGCTTCTTGAAAATGGTTTGAACTCGAAACCACTGAAATACGATATAAAAGCAATTTGTAATAATAATAATAATACACACTAGTATTTGGAAAAATGAGTTTAAACCAGCTCACTCTTTGCTTGTAACTTGAGCAGTTCCACACTTATCTCGCCTTTACTTTAACCTACACTCGAACGAATCTGACGACAGTTTGTCGCATAGCATGCGTGCTTCTAGACTTGGTCACAATCTACGCTTTTCAGAAATCAGGTGCGAGGGTTCTATTAGCAGAATCACTGGTGAGTCTTAAAGAGCTGAGATTACGTCCGAAACGACCAGTTACTCTATGTCCCAAAGCTGATGAGAATTTTCTTGCACATGGCCCCACTTTGAGTGGTGCAGGCCATAGGATCAGGGTGATGACCTACTTCTTAAGTTTTGTTCTCCTTGAGTCTATTTTACGTAGCCACTTGAATCCACTCCAAATCGGATGAAATAAGGAAGTTATGGTAGAAATCTGAGTCGAAAGCAGGAAGCAGGAACAAGTTGTACCGGTACAACAGCTTCCCTCTTAGGTCTGACTTGGCCAAAAATGACCCGAAGCAAACTTGTGCAGTACAACTTCCAATTGTACCGGTAGAAGACGCCCGAAATGCCAAGATTTTGTTATTTCTCCCACTTTTGATGCGATTCACTCCATTATAACCACATAATTCATATCATAGCCGGCTTGATTTATCTAAAACAACTCCTGACATAGGGTGGTGTTTTGGAAACTCAAAACCAAACCTTAGGTGAAAAATCCAAGAACACTACCTAAGGTCCACCAGAATTCTTTTTTAAACATCGCCTTGGTGATGATTCCAAGTTGCTTTTAATCAGTGGGGTTTTACTCACATAGCGACCAATCGAGGCCTTTACACAAAGCCTAGGCGAAGGCTTGACAATTCTCCTTACGAAAGCCACAGAATCAATACACTAAGGCAAACACATGAACACATACCTTGATCTTGCTTTCTTACTCCTCCCTCCTCCTTCCCTCTTACTGCTTCCTCCTCTTGGCTCTCTTCTTTTCTCACCTACGGGTTTCTTTAGAAATGACTTGAGACCGAATGAAATTTTGGCTTTTATTTTCCTCTTTATTAAAATATCAACTTATCATAAATTGCAACTAGCCCTCATCTTTTCATTATTACGATAGCAACTTTTGAAATTACCATTATGGCCCCATCTCACAACTTAATTTTGATTTTCATATTCTTTTGTAATGACAATTGTACCCTTGGTTTAATACCATTATTAGGGTTCCATAAATTTATCATTTCCCACTTTTCCCAGTAAAATATTTGATGTAATGGCTTAGTGCTCTTATACACCCCTACGGTGTCATGTGCTGTAGGCTACTCGGGACGGGGTGTTCTGAAACTCCCATCTCGGCTATTCAAAATCCATAGAATTAACAGTGTAAGGAAGTTTAGGTTTTAAAGTGAGGTACCTTTGAACCTTTGTAAAGAATTTGTCAACGCTACCCTTGAGTGGTAAGGTAGTTAATGAAAACCATTTCCAACGAGGAACCCGACTAAGAGTCTCAGAAGTGAATCGGATTAGAAGATGAAATATCAGAGAAAGCCTTATGTCCCTAATACAAATGAATTTGATGATCACCCGGAGGAAAATAGTCCACCCGTATCCTCGAAGCTCATTACCAGCATGGATTAGAGCACGAAGAAGTGAATAACCATCTTTGAGATTTATGAGTTGTTCAGCCAGTGGCTGAACATTCCTTTGTTAGATGCCATTAAAACCCCGTCCATCATATGCTAAATTTCTAAAGTTTTGTGCCTGGTAAAAAGGAAATTAGAGTGTCAGCAAGGAGGCACTTCATGATGAGCAATCTACCTCATGGTCGAACGACACTTACACTCCACGAAAATACAAGACCGAGGAAGCCACTATTTCTATAGTATTGAGAATTCAAAGTTGGGACACGCTTTGTTGGACTTAGGGGCAAGTGTTAATTTGTGCCTTATTCGGTGTATGTGGTTTAGGGTTAGGAGGGTAGAGGCGACGATATCACTCTCGATTAGTGATCGTAGTGTCAAAATTCCTAGAGGGATAGTAAAGGATGTATTGGTACAAGTGGATAAGTTCTATTTCCCCGTGGATTTTGTTGTGCTTGACACTCAGCCTGTGGTAAACCAAGGAACTCAGTTTCCAGTAATTCTTGGTCGACCATTCTTGGCAACTGCTAATGCCATTATACATTGTAGGGGCGGCCTAATGACACTATCATTTGGCAACATGACGTGGTGAGCATCTTGATGTTATAAAGGGAATGGGGGATGAAGAAGATGTGTGTAGGGTCAACATGGTTGATTCAATGATGCGAAACACTTGGATAATGTCCCACATGATGACCCTCTTAGGCATGTTTAGCCGGCCAGGAGTTGGGATGAAGAGGTGACCCTGCTGGAGTTAGGTTTTTACACTCTGTAATTGGGCATCTTGAGGTATTGGAAGTTAATGGGTGGGCACCTAGAATTTGAACCATTGCCACGAATGAGGAGAAAGCGTACCACATGAGGAAAAGCCACAGCTTGAGCTAAAACCTTTACCCACGCACCTCGAATCTTTGCCCCTAGGGGATGAAGAGACTTTTCAGTAATTATATGCCTCCTTGGGAATTGAATCAAGAAAATCAACTTTTGGAGATATTAAGGTCTCCACGAGAACTCCTAAATTTGGACAATTCTTTTGGATATTAGGGGAATGGAGTCCTTTGATGCACACATAGAATTCACTTGGAAGAGGATGTTAAACCTTCTAGAAAGCGACCACGGAGACGATTAAACCCGGTAATGAAAGAGGTGAGGTGAAAGGGAAGTTTTAAAACTTTGGATGTAGGGTTATTTACCTATCGCCGGATAGTAAGTGGGTTAGTCGAGCACGGGTAAGTTCCTAAGAAGTGCGGAGTCACGTGGTTGCCCAATGAAAATAATGAGCTCGATTTCTGCTAAGTGTCGCCGGGATGGAAGTGTCTGCATAGATTATCGAAACTTAATGCGAGTCTTGGGAGGGCCATTTTCCTCTTAGTTTGTTGATCGAATGTTAGAGAGGATTGCGGGGCATGAATTTTATTGTTTTGCTTGATGGTACTCGGTGAATCAAATTGGGATAGCTTTGGAAGATCGAGAAAAACTACATTCGCTTGCCGCACGGTACGCCGTATTTAGGAAAATGCCTTTTGGTTAATGCTTGATGCACTTGGAACTTTCAACGATGCATGATGGGAATTTTCGAGTGACATGATAGAAATCATATTGGGAAATCTTCATGGATGATTTCTGAGTTTTTGATGACTCGTTCGAGAAGCACATTTAGAGAACTACGTAAGGTTTTGGAGAGTGTCGAGAAAAATCTTGTGTTAAGTGGGTAAAATGTCATTTCATGGTAACCGAGGAATTGTCTTAGGCCACATAGTGGCCAAAGATGGATCAAGTTGATAAGGCCAAAGTTAGCGATTTCCAACCTACCTACTCTAAGTGTGTTAGGAGACATAAGGTCGTTCTTGGAGTCATCTTTGGTTTCTATAGAAGGTTTATAAAGATTTTAGTCTTTATCTTAGAGCCCTTATGTGCTACGCTGTAAAGATGTCCCACTTTCATAGTCCATGACTGCGACCTTTGCTTACTAAGCTCGAAAACATGCTAGTGTCACCACCAATCATGCGGTCCCACTAATTGGGACCTCCGTTTGAGATCATGTCACGTAGTAGTGATTATGCCATAGGAAATTTGTGTTAGGACGGAGGGAAGGCAAAAGGCTTTTGTCATTTACTATGCCAATTAAGACAACAGACTGCAGGGCAACTACACGACCACGGAAAAGAGTTTCTAAATTTGTTGTCTTTGCTCTTAGAAAATTTAGGTCATATATTGTTGGCTCCTACATGGCTCATTTTCTGAGATCATGAGCTGAAGTACTTGCTCTCGTGAGGATCTACAAATAAGGTTAAGCTAGGTGGATTTCTTATGTCGAGAATTCAACTGACCATTAAAGATAAAAGGGGTTGAGAATGTGATTCTTGACCACTTATCAAATTAGTTCAATCTAACTCCACTTGGCATACCTATAGGTGATGGCTTTCACGGTAAACGACTCTTTGCTGCAGTTCGTTACCACGTAGTATGCGGCACATTGTTAACTACCTAATGTGGCGATTCGATCCGATGGACTTCTTACTTGAAAATTTTGGCGAATATTAAGAAATACTATTTTGATGATCGTATCTATTTAAGAAATCTTTGTCGAGATCAAATAATGAAGATGTGTACCCGATGATAGCAGAAGCGGTGAGGATTTTTAACTTTTGCCGATGCGAAGAACACATGGAGGACAGCATTTCTCTTGAAAAATAGCGAGACAAAGATTTTTAATTTGGGTTTTATTGGCCCACTTTATTTAAGGTGTTTTGATTTTATAAAACTTGTGCTCAATTCAATGACTAGGAGGGTCACAAGCGAAACATGATGCCTCTTACCCGATTCTAATTATTGAAATTTACGGTGTTGGGAGTATCGGCTTCATGGGGCCTTTCCACCTTCTTGTGGCCTCTTTACATCTTATTATCTGTTGACTACGTGTCTAAGTGGGTTAGATGATTCAAGCGGGCAGTGACCATAAGGTTGTTTGGGAATTTATAAAGGAACATATTTTTTTCTCGTTTAGAACCACATAGTGCATTATTAGTGATGGTGGACTCCACTTTTGCAATCGATCTTTTGAAAATCTGTTAAAAAATATGGAGTCACCCATAAAGTATCAACGGCTTACCACCCACAGACCAATGGTCAAGCTGAGCTAGCTAATAGGGAGATATAACATATTTTAGAAAAGACGGTTGCCCCGAATCAAAAAGATTGGTCACTTCGTCTTCTGGAGTGCTCTTCAGGCCTCTGCGTCTTGCCTTCTATTGTTCTTGGTATGTCTCCTATAGGCTAGTTTATGGCAAGGCTTGCCATTTGCAAGTAGAGATGGAACAAGACTTCTTGAAATTTATTCGAACTTTAGTCTGATCCAACTCAGCGAGAGTATAGCGCTTATTCTTGCGGTAAATGAACTTGGCTACTTGGAGAGAGTGGTATGAAAGCTCCGTTCTGAATTAGCTCGAGTTATTCCATGACAAATCTATTGCCCGGAAACTTCGAACCAATCGGGAAGAATCTTCTTTATCACGGCTCCAGGTGCATCTTATTCACAAGGAAAGCTCGCTCCGTTGGGCCAGCCCGTTCATCGTTAAGGTGTAGTTTTATCCACTACGGGCCCGTGGAGATGAACATCAGAATGGCTGGAAGAATCTGCCAAAGTAGATAGCCGCGCCTCGCTCATTCCTTGAGCATTCAATCCTCAAGGCACGGTGAAGATTTGGTAGATCCGCTCTACCCGAGCCTCTCCTTCAAGTAACCTCATTCTCCGCTTGTTGTATATAGTTTTGATTTTATTTTTTTGTTCTTGCTTTCTATTTTTTTATTGTTTTACTTCATTTGCTTTTGATAAAATAGAAAATAAAAAATCGATGGGGCTCTTGTTTCTCTACTCGGTCACATTTGTGGGGGTTCCCTTAGTTTCTATGCATTGAGGGCCGATGCTTGTTTAATTGTGGGGGGTAGGTGTACCTTTGTTGAAGCATGTATCGCTTGTTATATGTTCAGTGGGTCAAATTTTTCAAAATATGCCTCTTTTGAGTATTATGTTTCACCTACAATGTACATACCCGCATGATTTCATTCACTCTCTACATCATCTTATTGCACGTACATCTTAACAAGCATACACAACAAGCTTTGTGGTCTTAAATGGTGTCCTTGTGCATTCTACCCCTTCGCCCACCTGAGCCACGGACTTATGGTCGAAGTTTTCTTGATCTAACCTATTTATTGCTTCCAATTGGTATCATTTTAGCGGGTCATGTTAACTTCATATCCTAGTCTTTATGGAACATCTTGCATAATTGGAAAATGATTAGAGGCCATTATCTCCTTGCATCACGTGAGATTCGTAGTGTCTCATCCCTTGCACCCATTTGAGCTTAAAGTTGTCAAGTTTATTCGAACCGTAGAATCAGGATTTGTGGGCAATGATGGATCTTATGGAGAGATTGAAGGTATCGAGAATGAATTCTGGTGACTAAGTCTGAGATACGGTCGGTTGTAGATTTGAGCAAAGAAAAAGTGAACATGCAATGGCTTAGGGATGAAGGCGGAGTTGGAAAGGTCGAATGTATAAGTATTTTCTTGTTCCAAAAAGTGAAAAAATAAAATAAAAAAATAAAATAAAATAAAATATATATATATATATATATATATATATATATATATTCGAAAAAAAAAAATCGATTGGGAACAAGTGTAAGTGCAACAAGCATGTCTTAGAATTTACAGCTTCTTCCAACGAGGACTGATGGCGAATGTGTCTGGGTACATAAACAATGTTAATACTTGAGTGTCAAGGTGGGCGTACGGGGCTTAAATCAAAAAACTTGGCGCCTCTTCATTTTTCAAATGCTTTTTGACACTCCACCAGTGAGCCACTGGCCGGGTTTGCTTCCTCGCACAGTGTCTCTAAGTTTGGTTGCTGCGCGGGGTTTCCATTGTCTAGTTCGGATTGTTTGTCTGCGATCGATGCTGGCGAAGTAGTAAGCCCTACGATCCACAGCATTGTTGATCTCCTCTTTGTTATGCATGGTTGTTTTGTTGGGTTTGGTTGGTATTTTTATTAATTGGTGGTTGGGGTTTACTGGCTGTTGGTATGGTAGGAAAATGTTATCGATGTGCACGAGGAGCCGGCCAGTCTTTGTTCGAGACGGAGTTTTGGGATCGATGATATATGTCTGGGCCATACGGGTGAGTTATTCTTGTCATTGCCATTTCTGTAGGCGCGTTAGAATATCGGAGAGTAAAAGGCATCCAGTTCCTCGCATCGACAGCGGAGTGAAGAAAGAGAAAATCTGATGCCTCTCAACCAGTGAAAAAGGGGAAGGGAAAACGAATTGCATCCTCTTCGGAAAGTGAGGAATTATCTAACAGTGACAATGATGAAGAGATAGAAGCGATGTTTGCGGAGAGACCGATCGGACAGAAAAATGGGCGATCGATTCTGGAAATAGGGGTTTCCACTGCGAGAGGGTGTTAAATTGGAGGCGTTTTATATTCTCGTCGTCGAGGATTATCCGGGAACGAGAATATGCATTCGTGCTGCTGAAGTTCGCGGATACCTGTGATGGTCGGGAGTTACACCAACTGAAGGATAATCGGCGGGTTGGAAAGCGAAGTATTGGAGACTTGATGATGGAAAGCGACCGTGTCACTCTTGACTCGATAGCGCATGCCACTACGATATATTCGCCACGATGCCCGGATCGACCATATCCACTTTCGGGCTATGCCCGACCCGATGCAGGTTGTTCCGCTGCTGACTGTGCACCGCCGTGCATAGTGGATTTGTGAAAAATTCGTTCTGAAGCTCGGCAGGAATACGCCTGATGAGCAAAGATCATTCACCAATCAAGTGGTAGAAGGAGGTAATGAAAGTCCCGGCCCGAGAGCAGTTAGGTTTTGTGCGAGGTTATGATTGGGAAGCTGATTTGACTAATACATTAGTCATATGTAGTGCTGATAGAGGATTTCTTACAATATATTCGCGTGTGGCAGGCATATTTAGTTCCCTTCACTTGTGACTAGTATTGTAGAAAGAAGCGGGATGGGGAGCGGTTAAGAAAGAGGTTGTTACCTAGAGCTGGGGCCAGATCCACAAATAAGGGCGGGACGGGGCTAGAAACGGCATCCACTAGACCACGACCCTCGGTGCCTTCGATTACCTTCTCAGGGATCACATCATCCACGTACAGGCGCCATTGGAGTACATGTCGCGCCATTGAAGGATGGAGCGCGGATAAAGGGATGGTTCAAGTGCATTTGGGAAACAAAGCGGTTGGATCGACGTCTTTGAGGCTTGAGGAGTCACATTTTTCGGGGAGGCGGCGATGGGGCGGATGCTACTTCTCCCAATTTAGAGGGAGATTAAGAAGAATTAGATGACTGTGTAGACGAGGATGCGTTCTCTTGTGGAGGGATGAGGATGATCTTTGCATAGCTATATTTAGGCTTCAGACTAGGGTGGTGTTGGCAGCCCAGGGTAGTAGACCACAAAGCCGTGTCGTACTGACACCCATTTTTGATCTTTTACCTTTTCTTTTCACTTCGACTACGATTAGATTACAAACTATTAAGACCTCTTTGATTTCAGTTATGTTTGTTGTTTCTATGACATTATGCATAGTCTGGTTATGTGTTCCATGTTCATATGATTGCTTCATATATAGTTCCTCTGGGTTCCTGCTTGGCGGCTTCTTTACGTTTCTTAAAGGCCATAATCCTTATTTGAATAACTTGATTTGTGTTAACTGTTATAATGTTCATTGTGTAAGAATGTGGTTAGTTTTAAATGAGTAAATGATGGTGCATACTAAAGTGGGTGAAATATTTTTATTCCATGATTGCTATTTTGAGATTCTTATGGCTTTCAGTATGCAGAGCACCTTGTGGAGATTCATACCTGAGTGGGTAGTTACGATCTAAATCTTGCTAGGGACTAGCAAGATACGAATTAAGAAGTGTGATGAATGCGGCATTTGAATGATAATTATAGTAGAATTTAGCACATCCTAAATCACAATTTCCCACATTTGGCATAAGGATAGGTAGTTTTAATTTCTTACATGTTTTAGACTTATGCGGGTCTTTACGGGTTTAGCGTAGAGTATCTGAGGATGTATGTACGGGAAGCGACCAAGCACTACGGATGCGGGCGAACAGTGGCGAGAGTCTGGGAACTCGGCGATACAAGGGAAAGCACGAGAAGGACCAAGTGTCGCGGTACATCATTCGCGTATGCCAGAATTAAATACATAAAAGTGGCGATTAGGCACATTATGCCGTACAACACAAAATGTGTACACATATCTCAGAAAAATTAACTGATGATGAAATTATCTGGTATCATTAATGTATGTACATGTCACATGAAATTACGAGATTTGTCGGGAACTCGATCTGTGCGAAGCTCTTGTCCTTGAACCAAAATGGGAAAATCACATTGGAGGGTATAAGCAAGAGGACACAAGTAATAGCCTATAGGCGACTTTTTTGACTTCTAGGGTTAGGTTTTCATGAAGGGGAGTTTCTCTCCGATGCTTTGAGTTGAATTCTAGAGATCAGTTGAAGACTCTTTTATTTTGGTGCTTTACAATTGAGCTCTTGTAATCTTCCCGGCCAGAACAATTGGTTTGTTTTCCAATTATAGTATTTCACATTCACATTCTTAGATTTTGCAATTGGTCCCCGATTTTCTCAAATCTTATTTTTATGATTAACATCGCTTCAATTATATTATTTTTATAAGTTCCATGGATTTCTAAACCCTTGATCTTTGGGATTCTAAAGGTGAAACTCACCACTGATCAAAGTACAATCCTAAATTCCTCTTTTGAACCTTCGATGGATTGTGTGGTGTTATTCATGTCTGAATGATTTATAGAAAAACCACTAGTTTGGCATATTCTTGTGACGTGTGAGCGAGATCACCTTGGTACACGTTGTGTGATTACAAATGCAAACTAAAGGTTCGGTATTAATTGGGAACAAGTGTTGACATTATTTAATCATCATTAACTTTCCAAAAGAGCGTTTAAAGATAAATCTTGAAGTAGACCATTTATCAATGGCTCTAGATGAGTTGTAAAATAAGAGGTGGGATTTATTTGATCAGAAGTGAGTGGAACCCTAAGAATACCAGCATTCGTCTTCTATTTTTTATTAAACATTCAAATCAATCAATCACTTGATCAAACAACTACTGACCACAAAATTCCCTTAATTTACAATTTTGTAAGAGAATAGCTCTCTTGAAGTGATAAAATTAGACCACTCCCTGTGGAGATGACACAATGGATTCCCACCCAGTATTACAATCACTAGGCAATTTGTAATTCCTACGCTTAGGAATAGAGGTCGACACACAGACAAGGGCCCAAGCACCCTAGCTCTCCCGCCCACTCTCTCTCTCCAAGCCAGGTTTTGCTCAAAATAAGCTTCCAATACTACTTTTGGTCTTAAATATCCAATGTCACATAAGGCTCTGTTTGGCCTTCTTTAAAAAACCATTTTTGGGTTTAAGCTCTCCTAATTGCTAACTTGCCCACTATTTGTCTTTATTTGCATTTAAATTCTCATTAATCACACTTAGACATTTCTTCTTTCTAACTTATGACCCTTAGGTTCTTATTTCACAATTTCAATTTTTTTTTTTTTTGCCCTTTTTAAGCCAGGTTTATTTAAGGGTTAAATTAATTTACTCATTTTTAGCATTTAATATTTGCATTTGGCTTTTAGTCATATAATAATTTAATCAACATTCATTTTAACAATTCACGGAGAAAATACCCCGAGGATTCAGCTCAATTATACAAAAATATATAATAAAATTATAAAAAATTATAGGGTATTTTTGGGGCGTTACAAGTTGGATAGGCAGCGTCTGCTCAAGGGGATACCGATTCTTTCTGACATCTGACTTGGATATCGGGGCTACGTGTGGGTCGATGACGTAGATCATTTAGGATCGTTATAGCGACCGTTTGGGTGATACAGATAGAGATCAGCATGTACAATGATGACTGCAGCCAGATGCATCCTGAGTTATTCAGTATCGCAAGGTTTATGCGGTATGAAACGTAAGCAATGACAAGAAATATCATAAATAAAATGTATATGATATATGACATGATAGAGAAGCATGTAACTGCGATATGATGATAGTATACGATTCACAACGAGGAAACCAAAGTGTAAGATGACACAAAAAGTATATGAAATATGATAAGAAATGAAACATATTATGAAAAAGTAGATATGAGAAATTGATAAGTATATGTAAATGTTATATTTTATTAAGTATATGCATGTGTCTAAGTGAGATGATCGCTATTAGGGTAGTTATGATGTGTCACATTGGTATCCGCTCATAAATCTTCATTATATATAAATATAGAAGAGGATATCATAGAGACAGAGAGCCAATCAGCATCGAGCGGTTAAAGTCCAGCATCGCTGGGTCTTACTCTTGAAGAATAATTTGGTATAATATATATGTATTTTTGTTTCTTTTATAAGGAATGTAAATATTGAACAGCCCAAATGTATGAAGGCTTTGTATATATTTTGTAATCGACACGATACAGGAATATAGTACAAGTTAAATGTTAACTTTGTTATATGGTGACAGAGCTTAAAGTTTATAAGTTGCATAGTAAAACGAGAAAAAAAAAAAAAGTGACACGCAAGCTTGGCCATTTAGAATGCAGGAGTTAAGGCGTCACATGACCTCATTAATGATGATGCAAAATAAGTTTCTTATAGAGTTTTAGGATATACAAAATGCTTCAATTAGACTTTCTTTTGGGATGTAGAATTTTTTTTTTTGAAAGAGAATTTTTTTTTAATTAAATTGTATGGGCTCAACTTGATTGAAAATATATAATATAAAGAAAAATAATAATTTTTAATTATAATTGTTGTCATAACTGCAACTCTCAATTATTTGGCTTTGAATAAAACATTGTAAGATAGTGACTACTCCAATATCAATATAAATGTCCAAAGCATCACCCCTAGGTCATCAAAAAAAAAAAAAAAAAAAGTCCAAAGCTTGATTCTTTGAACTTGATTCAAATGTGATGGCCTTTGCCCTTTACCGCCCTTCCTAGTTGAATTGACTTCCCAAAATATCACGGAAATAAGGATATATAATTGTTGAGAAAAAAAAAACAGAAAATGAAAAAAATTGATTTATTAAAATAAATATTGTAGAATTATATTTTTGGGGCTCCAAAATTATCTTATCCTTAATTGTCCTTATTTTCTATTTATCCTTTAAAAATTTCTAAAATAAATATTAACGTTTGGTGTTAGAACAATAATATACCAAACTCCAAATATGATATCTCTGGTTGGTTAAAAAAACTAATAATAAAAAAAAAAGACAACTAAAAAATATATAGAAAATAAGATACAAAAAAAACAAATCATACCTAAATTAAGATAAAAATAAAATAAATGTTGGTGTGACAAATTCTTATTTATTTTACTTTTCAAGTCCAAATAATAACCAACTTTACAAATTGCCGTGTTTGAAAGGTAAGCAAATACTCTATTAAAGGAGGATGGTTTTTTTTTTTTTTTTCATTTTTGGCCCAGAAATCACACATATACATTTTTATACAAATTTTTTTAATAAAATGGTTATTTCGCGCTTGAATTTTTAATTTGATTTTTCGTATTTTTGTTGTGGTATTGTCTGACGTGGTTTGTGTGTCGTTTTAATCTCTGAAGAAGTTTTAGTTTTAAGTTGTGCATTCAATCTTTTATGTGTGAGGATTCAGGCAGCAGTTTGTCGGATAGAGATGTCAGATGAATTATGATCGTCGTTATGTTGTAGAGGCGAGAGTCGTATATATTATAGTTATCATAGAATTATCAAATGTGTAGACTTTAAGATGATTAATTGTACTATTAACCAAACATTGTGTCATACTCCAGAATTTTTAGTGAATTTAATTATTAGTTTCTATCAAATGTGTTATTATTTTGAATCAATAAAATTTTTCTCCTTAAAAAAAAAAAACGAATATCATGCCAAACTCCAAATATAACATCTCAATGGTTTAAAAAAAAATGCGAGTGAGACACGATTGAGTGGTTAAGAGTTGAACAAGACATAAGAAAAAAACTAGGTTTGAGTTTCCTTGAAAAGAGAATACTAGAACACTTGTATTGCTCTATGTAAAAAAAAAATAGTTTAAAAAAAATCAAAATAAATAATTTTAAAAAAAGAAAGAAATAAAACTAGAAAAGTAAAGAAAATAAGAAATTATTAACAGAACAAATCAAATCCAAATTGAGATAAAATAAAATATGATTGTTGTTGTTGTGTAACAGATTCTTATTTATGATCACTTTAAGCCCAAATAAACTAACTACAAATTGTCAAATTTGAGTGTCAACCAGGAAGAAAAGAAGACAAGAAAGGACAGAGTAGGCCACCATATGGAAGAGATTTTATTATTTTTAGTTAGTTTTTGAGTTTTGTGCTTTGTTCAAAGTATGTAAGGAAAAGACATTCTTTTATATTTGAATCTTATATTAGATATAAAATTAAAACTAATTAAATGGTCAAATTTTAAATTTCTTTATTTCCTTTTTCTGAGAATTAAAGAGACTTATTTTGCAAGAAAAAAAAAAAAGGTAAATAAGATGAAAATAGTAAAAGACCACTTGATGTATTCCACCTACTCCCTTCTCTCAAATTCAATGAATCACTTTCCCTCCCTTGATGCTTCGTCTTTCTAATCCAGGTCTGGTGAGCTTTGAAAGTTGTTAATATAGTTCTTGACCGCCCCTTCTCGCAAAGGGTTCTTACCTACTACTCCTAAATCATATTCTAAGTGTATTATGTGAATTTAATAATCTGTGGTTAAATTTTCTTAATGTCCGACCCAAGTGATAAAAAAAAATGGATATGCAAAAGCCTAAAGATCTCTGGTTTGGGACGAACTGATATTATCTATATTGATTTCATATGAAATTATAAAATGATACTTAAATTTAAAATATTTAAGACATATAATATCATATTAATTTCACACAAAATTATAAAATGATACTTAAGTTTAAGATATTCTCCTACCTTATGAATTGAACTTTTCTATTCAATTTAGGTAAATTTGAGAGATTCTTCTATTTATCAAAACAATTCAAAATGAAAACTATCCAAAATGCTAATGATTTTCCTATTGATTTCCCAGCAGAATTGAAATGCCCCAAAAAATTCGAATAAAAGTAGCAAATGTGATCCCATATCAGTTCCACACCAAATTATGGAGAGAATTTCTCATCTCCTATTGGGATAATACAAAATAAATAAATGTAAAAAAAGACATGTATAAATAAATTATTTTCATAAATTTAGAATTACTTAATATTTAATCTAAAAGTCAATGAAAAAGAAGTCAATTGGAATTTAAAAGGATAACGGATTATTCTTTATTATTCGAGTAATATTTGCAACTATGTACATGTAGAGAGGATGACACAAAAATCACCTCCAACGTTGATCATATACAAATAGACAGTCGGCCTAAAGAAGTTAAAAACAAAAAAACACAGAAAGTAAATATGTTCAAATATAAGGGTTGACATGAGATGAGTAGTCGCGAATTCCAGCTCCTTCCCATCCCATCCACTCTTCCCACAAATCCCAATCAGGATCGTTGAATCCTCTCATCGCTTCATCCATCTCATACATCTCCTCCATTCTTGTCGATTCTTCCCTCAAATTGCTCATCACAGTCTGCACGCCACACCAGTAAATCAGATCAGCCAATTTTCTTCTTTTTTATCCTCCTAATTTATATATTTACAGAAAATAACATAGGATTTCAAGATGGCGACGGGATGAAAACAATAGAAAAAACAAATTATTTAGGGCTCCGATAAATAACAAGACAGAACAAAAAAGGCTTGAGCGTAGCTGGACCACTCCGAACAGGAAAAGGAAAAACCGAAAAAGGAGAAAAAGTGCGATAAACATACATTGTACGCTTCGTTGATGTGGTGAAACTGTACACCAATTGTCTCCTCTACAAACATCAGGATGATACTGAAAAATTCCAAAACAAAAAGAAAAGATATATTCAGGATCAAATAAATAAAATGAAATCAATCAATAAATTTCTTTTCTCCTCGAAATCAGATAAAAGATTAGAATCGAAAATCAGAGAAACGAACGCAAAAGCTAATCGTCTGAAAGCCTTCTTTGACTTCAAACTCAGAAGCGCAGGCTGAATCCTGAGAGTCTTGTAAGGGATCAGCGACATTAAAGAGCCGCAGAGACGCGAGAGCCTAGATCGATTCGTCAGTCTTCCTCGACCGTCGATCCTTCAGCGAATCAGGAGAAGATCCTCGACACCGATCATCTCACACCACACCACTCCACCGCCATTCGTCCCAGGAAGATAGAAACGAAAGAAAAAGAGAGAAATCAGCAAAAATAAAATCGTCAGAGACAGATTAGAAGGTTGAAGAAAGAACAATGGAAGAGAAAGAGCAGATGTGAAGTATAAATAGACAAATAATAAATAAGAGTGAAGGGAGGAGGAAGAAGGGATTGGAGGGTCCTTATCCAGAGGGTGACGTGTTTCTAGCTTTACTTTCTCTCTCTCTCTCTCACACAAACCGAAACTCCGTTCTTATCCACTCCTCGTCACACTTTCGAAGGCATATTCCTTCCCCTATTTCTTTCTATTTTCTTTTTTTTTTTAATTTTATTTATTTTGAAATTAAAAAAAATACAGTTAATTAGTTACGACAAGTGGATAAAAAATTCTAACCGAATGGATATAATCGTTAAATTTAGATGGATGAGATAATTGGATAAGAAGAATCGAGTTGTGCGTTGCATGCATTATTGCATCCTAAGAGCTGCTTTTTCTTTTTTTTTCTTTTTTCTAAGGTTGAGTGAGTTGAGTTTCGATTAAAAGTGTCTTGGAATCTCTAATTACATTTGAGATTTAACATGTCATTTTTATGAGTTTTTTTAAGAAGGGTTTATTGAAAATTGGGGGTAAAGCTTGTTTTGAAATGTGATGCTATCGAGTTTTTTTTAAAAAGGGTTTATTGAAAATTTGGGGGTAAAGCTTGTTTTGAAATGTGATGGGATCCTATACAAGATATTATGTTTTATAGAACCAAGGAGCAAAATATCGATAAACATGGAAGAATCAAAATATCGATAAATACGGATATATCGATAATTGAATTTTATGGATTCATTGAAAAAAAGAAAATTATATAAAATTTATGAATATATTTAAAAATGATAAAAATAAGTAATATATATATATTAGAGTTATTTAATATTAAATGAGATATATAAACTAAATAATATAACGTAGATAATGAGAAAATTTAAAATATTAGATATTATAATATTAAAAGATATAACAACTAAATAATATGATAATAGCAATTAACTTTTTAAAAATATTTGAGAATTTATTAACTATATTTATATTTTATTTATTAACAAATAAAATTATTTTTGTATTTTTACTTCATTTATTTTAGTTAAAACTATTTAATCAAATTTAAAATAAGAAATAAATTATTTTATTATTTATATAAAATCTTTTATATAAATATTGATTTTCTTAAATTTGATAGTTGACAGGATCTTTTTTATATTGATATTAATTTATAATTAAAAATTATCTTAATATTTATATTATCAAATTATTTTTAATTTTAAAATTTTGAAAATATGAAAGGATTCTTGAAAAATAAAATGAAGTGATAATGTTAAATTAATATTAACAAAAATAATGTGAGAATGGTAAGAAAATATTCATCAATAATAGAGAATAATATAATTTTTATTTTGCACCTTATATAATAACAAGACTTGTTAGCCTATTGGAGACAAATGTTGCACTCCATTTTTTTGCCGGGGTGTTTGTGGAATTTTTAATGTTTTAGCCATAAAATCATTGAAATAGCGATGAAAAACAGATAAATCATCAATATTTCAACGAAATTTGCTCGAAATTTATCACAGCAGGCTATCGATTGGAGGGATATAGTGTCTACACTCCACCCAGATATTGAATATCGTTGATGTTGCACCAAGACATTTTGTTCCTTGCAAGGAACTTTGTCATGGTATTCTCCTAACTTGCTACTAGCACTGGGTTATCGGCTTATGTTTTGATGATGTTGTATTGTTTGGTATTGTCTTTCTTTTATAGAATAAAACAATAGATTAGTGTCGTATCACCTCATTTTCACTGGGTTTTGGGTGCGTCGGAACATCGTGGTGTGTTCTGATCTGTTTGTTAAATCTTGGTGATCCAACCATGGTGATTAAATAAAGTGGAACGGAAAAGTGAACGGGCTTTCGAGTGAGTCAATGGGACTGTGAGTGACTCTCAGACTGTGTTCAGACTATTCATGACTGTGGGTTCTCATTTGATCTGATCTCCGTAAGCAGTCAATTAGCACTTCTGATGTCATTGATTTGTGACCCAAAATCGTTTTTTTTTAAATGGCAAAGCGGTGAGTTGCGACCAGAGTTGAAACTTTAAAAATTTATGATCTCGAGATGATGAAACGAAGCTGCAGTTAGAATTATTCTGCAATCTGATGTTGGCAGATTAGTCAGAATTACGAAAGTGAAATTTTAAATTTTCGGGGTGATGATGTCAGGTGACTCATGGATGAGATTGTTACAGAATCTCAAAGAATTTGGGAAATGACTTGGGTTAAAGATTCATGGGGATATAATTTGAACTTCAGTACATTGAATAGAGTATCAGGTCGAGGAATCGGACCCATGCGAGTGGACACGTAGTACGCGTGGGCCACAGTGGCCTTAAGCTTAAGTTGGAATGAAAAGAGGGAATTCAAAGTGAAAAAAAGAGCAAGATTTCTGGGGTTTTGATCACAGAGAGAGAGGAGAAGAGAAGAGGAGACGAGCTTCCTTCAGAATCTACGGAGTTCGGTTAGTTGGTTTTCGTCGGGCGAAGCAAGGGTTATCGCATCAGGCCAGAGAGTGCGTGGTGGTGAAAAGAGGATTTCAGAAAGATCAAGAGGAAGTCTGAAATAGATTTAATAGGTTTAAGGGCTTTAGGTTACTTTAAGAAACGAATTAGACAGCAGCAGCGTGCAATACAACTACTTGAGGCTTTGTGTTTGTGGCTTTGTTTGAGGTTAGTCGGTAGACTTGTGTCGTGTGATTGTGGCTTGCTTTGTGGGCCATTGTGTGACTTGTTTGAGTGTGTCATTGCTTGGCTAATAGTGACATGGTTGGATGTCGATGTGTGTCTTCCAGCGTGTTGATGTAAGGGAATTGTTGTCTGATAGCCATTACATGACTTATGTAATGTGTCGTTAGTTGATGTGAATGGCGTGTTAAATGTATGTTGATATAATACTTGCATAATATATTGTGAATGAACGGAATGTTTGGGAAATTATATGCATGATATAGATATAATTTGTCAGCGTCGTGATGACATGCATGAGAAGTGAATTAATCCATTATAGCATTCATGGTCTTTATGACATGATCTGACATCGCAGGAGACATCTTGCATTACATATACACGAGGACATATTAAATGGAGTGTGATCATGGATTAATGTCGACAGCTGCGTTTGGTGTTTGATTGGGTGGGGAATTCGAGTTCGTCGGATAACGTCAAGCGATCGTAGCGGTTGAATAAAATAGTAAAGAAAATATGTATCGGGTATTATTATGAAGGATAAGTCCTCCCTCGGGTGAAAAGCGCTGATTGTAGTGGACATAGTCCCCTATTAGTGAAGAGTTGCAAAAATTATGCATGTTTGCGGGCACGCGGTGTGACCATAAAAATTCGCTACTTACGTAAAGGCGTATGGTTTTGAAAATAAAATAATCATTGTGATGTATCATCCAAAAATCTTTTGGTTTATAAACGAATGAAATTTGTTTCAGAAAATAATCGTTTGATGTCATCGGGAGGCTGACATTTTTATCACATGGGCTCGGGCGTTGTGTGAGGTCGATGAGGACTTCGGTATTATGATCGTGGTGGAGTCGCGTCTCATTTCATGGCATGACATGTGGGATTCCGCCTAAAATTGACATATTCTTGTGGAATGTGATTGCCAAATGTTGAGTGAAACGTTATATGTGCGGCAGGTGAGAGATACTTATGCCAGAGAATATTCGCTAACGGCCAGTGGCTCACCATTTATCAGGACAACCCTTAGATGCAATTCGTCTGGTGGACTGGCTCGAGACGGGGCCATGATTGTGAAGGGTGACATGTGGCTTTGATCGTCTTTTGTAAAAAAAGGTGCTTGGGAGCCGAGCTAGTTCTACTTTATGTTTTTGTATCAAAGAATTGTAATTAAATTCTTTTGAACTATTGCGATATAGTCGAGCATGTAATTATGGTAAGAGGAAGTAGTGATCGGACTCTTCTGTGTTTGTGATTAAGTATATTGTCTCATATTTAACTTAAAATATGAATAAAGTAGGTCTGGTAAAGACGTATTAAGGTGGTCAAGGTAACTGGGTGTCACGATAAATGGTATCGATCAGGTACTGTGCTTAGGTGCGCAATGACCTAAGGTAGAAACTTCCGTAAGTTGACAGCTAGTTAACGGGACCCTCGAAAATTTGGGGCGTCACAGTAGCTCCCCCTTTTTTTCATGTTGCAGTGCCATAAAAGCCACACCAAGGAGTGGGTGTCGAGGCCTAAAGTCTTGGAAAGCCCATTTCGAGCCCTAATCGGGGTGACTAAAGAGGCCTTTCGGGGTTCGAGGAGATTTTGAAGCAGAGGAGCTTGCAGCGGAGCTTGGAATAGAAGATTTGAGAGAAGAAGAGGAGGAGCTCTGTTTCTTCACTTTCATCTAGTTTCTTCTTCTCCCTCTCTATGCTTTTATTGATTTTGATGATTGTAACTCTCTTTAGGATGTTCTAAACTCTTAATCTGAGGTTTTGATGTTCTAAACTTTTATTTGTAATCTTTGATATTTGAATTTCATTATATTAAATGTTTTATTTAGTTATTCATGCTTGCTATTGCTTGATAACCATTAGCATGATTTGTGACCTAATATAAGGTTGAGAAACGATTATTAGGTTATACCATGAATAGGACATCGTGTTTTCACCATAAAATAGAGATGTTTTTACGTTACATGTGGCTTTATTAAATTTCAAAGGCCTATTGCATCATTGGTCATGATGGTTTGAGGTAGAGATACATTAGAACCTTTTCTAAGGGTTGATTGTTATTGCTTGAGAAAGAATAACATGTGTTTGTGTGAAATCTACCATCAATATATGATTTGAACATCTAGGGGATCAAGTAGAGCCTCTCCATAAGGAATTGTGAGATTAAGATAAAACCCTAGGCCCTTAATATCATTAATCTTTCACCTAATTGTTGTTAGACACTTTGGCTTGGGTTTTCTTTAGTTTAGTTTGTTTTCCAATTTAATTTTACTATTGTGTTCATCTAAAGAAAATTAGGGTGAGTTCAATTTCAGTATTTAGTAAATATTAATTCTTGTGGGATGATTATTTAAGACAACACGTGCACTTGAGCACATAAACACAATTTTATGTACACATTTTGCGCCTAACAATGGACCAGATCTTCGAAATAATAATTATTCTAATCTAATAATTGAGAATGCCTTCATCTACTGAGATGAGATTGGAATGTCAATCTCCCGCACATCTACGAGGAGAGCAATCAAGTTGCTAACTTCTTGGCTAATGCCTCTATGAATTTGCATAGATAGAGGATTTGACAATGCATATATATATATATATATATATATATATATATATATATATGGCTAGGAAAGTGAGATGTAATTTTTAAGCTCAAGTGTTGTGAACATTGAAGGGTATATGATATGTATGTTTTATCTACCATAACGATATATAACATCTTTAAATATTAAATCCTAAACCATTCAATGTGATTGAAATACATATATATATATATATATATATATATATATATATATATATATATATATATATATATATATATTCAATGTTTAAGCAAAATTATATTACATTTCAATATTTTATTCAAAAATAAGAATTTTTCTTGCAATTAAAAACATCAATAATATTTAAACTTAATAAATAATTTTATACTATGATATTCAATATATATATATATATAATTTTTATGTATTAAATAGTATATATTTATATGTATTAATATTATTTTAGAAATTTTTTAGTTCTTCTTTGTTAAGCACAAATTCAATTTTATCATAAAACTTTTATTTATTTGAAATAAGCAAAATAAAAAATCAACAAGAATAAATAAATTTATAACACGAGGTGGGTAGATCCGATGTAAGCATATAATTAATGTACTTAAAAAATAATAGAAGATAATTAATTTTCAAAATTTATATTTTCTTTTGTTTTGAAAAGATGATTTTTTAATTTTTATCTAAATTCTATAGTAGTCATTTTAACAAATTTTTATTGTAACAAATAAATGATAAAATCCTAATATAGAAGGATAATATTTTCATTTCATGCTGTTAAATGTTTTAAATAAATTTTATTATTTTATATGATATAGAGAGTCATTTAAATTCAATATTTGCTAATTCAAATATCTTAATAAATTTTTGTTAGTCAATAATACTTGATTGAATAAAAATTAAAAGTTTAAACATTTTATTGAAAATAAAATAAAATTGAGACATCAAAATAGAAAAAAAAAATTAGACATGAACAAAAATAAAATTGAGATAAAGTTTAGACATTTGATTTCATAAAAACAAAGTTGAAACACTAAAATATAAAAAATCAAGAAGTTTATAAACTTTATTGAATAAAAATAAAGTTGAAACACCAAAGTAAAAAAAATGAAAATATTGAGACACCATTTTATATGATGAGCAAATCTTAGCACTGCTTAAGAAATTTTTTTCACTAAAATAAGTAGTAGTAGTAATAACAAGAAAGGAAAGAAATTATTTTATGTGGAGTCTATTTGTCAAATTGGGGCAGTAACATTCAAGTATCGTTTTAAATTATAACCATATAAAAAAATATAAAAGTAGTTTTATAAGCATAACTCAGTTGGTTAGAATGTTTAATATTTAAAGACAGCACATAAAGAAGGAAGGGGTTTGTGGAGGTAATTTATTACATTGTATTAAAAACTGATTAGCTTTAAAAAAAAAATTGTTTTAGCATGTCAAAATCTCAATTTTTCCAATAAGATATATTATCATTTTTCTTATTAAATTTCATCAATAACAAATACCTTAAATATGAATAAATTTACATGTTTATTTTATAAAATTAAAAACTACAACTCCTTAAAATTTAAGGGTATGATTAAAATATTGCTAATGTTATTACTTATTTGAAAAATGAATTATAAATAAATATAGTGAATTAATAAATTAATATAAATAAATACACCATTAGCTTCTTTCTCATGAAGAAACTTGTAAATAAATCACTATCCCCACCTATTTCAAACAAACTTTCCATTTTTTAATATATAATTTTTCTATTGGAAAAAAAGAAAAGTAAAAGAGATGGTCAATTAACGTAGAAATCTACTATGAAATAAAATTATTTATGCGTAATGACTTTGAATATTTGATTAAAAAAAGAGGATAAAGGAAACGTTAAACATATTTTTATAAATATAATAAAACAAAATGGAAACGTGAAACATGCTTTTATAAATATGTAATCTTAGGACCACATGCACAGTTTCTTGTATGTTCCAAATGCCCCAACCCACCTCCTTAGATCACCTAAATTATTTCTCACTACAATTAATATGTTTGAAAATAAAAACAAGATTTTTATTTTATTTTTCACCCAAGAAAATAAGAGCTTGTTTGGCTGAGGTTGTAAAAACAATAAATATGATACATTTAGAAAAATAGGTATTAAAAATCTCATATAAAAATATACTAATATTTTGTCTTTTGTAAAAACAAGATAATACTAAATTAATTCATATTTTTGCAACTTGTAAATCAAAGTGAATCTGATTCATATTTGGCTTTTAAAGTATAAGAAATAAAAAATAAATCAAATAAAAATAGATATAAGATCAAAAATTCTTTGTATATGTCATAGAATAATAATTAAAAAATGACACAAGAAATACAAAATTTATGTAGAAAACCTCAAAAAGGAGAAAATTCAAAGTGAAGGCAAAAAATCCACCTATATCAAAAGAAGTATAAGAGTGAAATATTACAATTATAAAGAAAAACAAAATTAAAATCTTACAAAAAAAAAAAAAAAAAAATATATTTTATAATCACTTTTTGACCCAGGTCGAGATAAAATTCAGATCATCAGCTATGATAATATAACCATTTAAACTTATTTAACTTTTTGTATTATATAATGATTAAAATAATTAAAAATATTAATTTTATTATATTTAATTTTCTTTTATATTTTTCATCACTAAACCAAATATGAAAACAACCATTTTTTATTAATTTTTCTCAATAACATCTGGACCAAATATGTTTCAAAGAAATTGTTTTATTACTTCCTGGAAAATATAAATATTAAATGAATTGGGATATCTGGCTCTGAAATATAATAAAATCTTATTTCTGAACAATTATAATTATTATTAAAATTTATAATGGGTAGTTGGTGAATTTTTGAAGAACATAGAAATAATCTGAGAGGTTTGATATGTGCGTTATCTTTCTCCAGAAAATTCATTGGGTTTAATTACTGCTCATCTTGCAGGATTTGAATGTCGTATGTGAATCTGATAGAAAACTGACTCAACATTATGTGTCAGACCCATACATCGATTTCAGCAAAAACGAGTGTTAGTTTTCATAAATTGGGTTACGAAAATATATATATCATTTCAAAAATAGAAATTTTTGTGATCGAGGTGTATTACTATTTTATTAATGTTGATGATTGATAATGATCATTTCTGATACCAACATTAGATTAAATACGAATAAACACGTAGATGTGATTTTTATTCTTTGTTACACCGAATCTGGAATAAGCAGCGTAACCACAGAATCTATGCATATAATGAAGTCGAATAAGCGATATTGTAAGAGGCATCACTGGATAATTCTTGATTAGGCGATGCGATGGAAAGCTCTGTACCGAGTATGGAAATTTAGGGTTTGTCTTTTGGATTGTAAAAGCACAGTAATGATTAGATTCTGCCCAGTAAAATTTGCGAGATAACGTCTTATGGGTTTTGTGGGGACGAAACAAATTCTTAATTGCCATAATGTCGTTTGGTATTAAACAAACCGGTAAAAAGGACAAAGCAGGCCGCAATTAGTGCATATTTTATATTAATGAAATAATTATATAATTATTTACGTGAACCTAATTCAGTGGGATAAATCGCTGCTTTATTGGAGTTCTTGAATAGGTGGCTTTGATCGTATCGAGAATTTGCTTGTCATTTTTCAAAGAAAATCTAACAGTTCAGTACATATGTGTCAAAATAAATACAAAGAAGAATTAATTATAGCCTCATTTTCTCTTAAAGATCTCTTTTTTCTTTTCTATCTATTCTTCTTATTAAAGCAAAGATTGATGATTTTTGTTTTGTCTGAAATTAGCTCTCTATATCTTATTTTATCAATTTATTTATTAAATAAATAGTTATTTCATATGAATCTAGAGTTTATTTTGTTTTTCATGATTTGGCTATTAATGTAGCTTATGATATTTGGTTTTGTATAAATGCTTACATTATTACGTTTTATTTTGTAAATGCTTGTTATGGCGTTTTATTTGTATGAAGTAATTTAAACGAATAAAAGAACGTATTGATGAATAGAAGCAACCAATCATGTATTACCATAGTTAGTGAAATCATTGTAGAGTTAGAGTCATAGGTATTATAGTCACTATAATATTATTAAATTTATAGTATTTGAGTCGATTTAGTATGTCATTAACTTGAATGTTGTTTTGTCATTTATGGTTTTTAGCAAATTTGTATCTATGTTTTTATCGATCTATTGTTAGTTTTAATAAATAAAATTATTTAAAAAAATTAAGAATTAATTTATTAAAGGGAAAATAACAATTTAAATCATGAACTTTCACCACTTTTACATTTATATCTTAAACTAAAAAAGACTTTTTTAAATATATGTACTTTCGTTTTAATAGCACTTTTAGCCTTGGATATCTCTAATCACGATACAAACCTTGAGATAAATTTTAATTTTTAAAATTAGACATAAAATTTTTCAAGATTTTAGAATTTTTGAATTAAAAAAAATTTTATAAAACTGAATTACATTCTAAATTTAAAAACAATTATTAATTAATTAAAAAATAAATTTTAAGTTTTGCAAAATTACATCCAGTGTTAGTTTTTTGAAAGACATATTTGATTTTATAGAATTGAATCACATTTAGTAAAAAATTAATAATTGAACACTCTAAATTATAATAGAAAACTAAAAACTCATTTTTTAATATTCAAAACTAAAATTCATTTTTCTAAAATTCTTGAAATCAGATTTAATTATTTTAAATAGAAATTAAAAATTAATTTAATCAATAATTAATTTGATTTTATTAATTTAAAAATAAATTTTAATTATGATTTAAAGAATTGAATTTTGATTTTAGAAAACTTTGGCTATAACTTTAAACTTACAATTTTGAATCAAGAATTTAAAAAAAAAAAAGATTTCAATTTGAATATTAAAAAAAAACGAGTCTTTGGTTTTCCACATTACAAATTTTAGAAAATATGTTTTAAAATTTTTTGAATTTTAAGATTATTGATTTTTTCTTCAAAAAATTTATTGATTTTAATTAAAATTATTTTTAATTCATAAAATCAAAATTGCCTTTCAAAAACTAATAATTCCATGCAATTTGTTAAAACTTAAAATTTATTTTATTTAAAATAAATAAATTTTAAAATTTAGAATGAAAATTCTAGATTTTATAAAATTTCAATTCAAAATTTTTAAAAACTTGACAATTATTATTTTAATTTTACAACTAAAATCCATTTTTTCTAAAACCTAAAAATTCAAATTTGTTTATTTAATCGAATTTATTTACCTCGATTCTCGAGTTATTGTGGTTAGGGATATCGGAAGCTAGGAGTGTTATTAAAATGAAAGTAAATATATATATTTTAAAATATTTCTTAGTTTAGGATATAAATATAAAAGTGATGAATGTTGAGGATTTACATTATTATTTTCCCTTTATTAAAATATTTCTTGAAACCTACAAACAAACTCACTCACCAACTACTCATGTAAAACAACACTACTAGTGAAGAAAGAAAAAAAAGAAATACTAATGTTGTGTTTGGTTTCCAAAAAGTATTAAATAAAGAAAAAATATTAGGAAAGCGATTTTTTGTTTGGATGTCTAATCATTTTTCTAAAGAAAATAAAATTATAAATAAAATTACTTAGAAACTTATAAATTTTATATTAATGAGCTATAAATAAAATTTGTTTGAATTAATAAGTAAAAATAATATGTGAGATTTAACTCTACTTTATTTTCTTTTGTACCCTTTTCTTTCCACTTCATTTTCCTTATCGTTTTAAAAACAGCGTTTTAAGGAAAATGATTTTTGCTATATTGGATTTAAATATAAAAATATAAAAAGAAAATATAATATAATCAATTAACTAAAATTTGATATAATTTTAATTTCTTAATCCTTATATAATAAGAGAGAAAAAAATTTGTATAAAAAAAGAAAAAATAAATAAAATAAGAGTTTGAATAAGCTATAAAATTCATTAAATTTAAATATAATTTTATTATTCTACAAAATTTATTTTCTACACTTTTCTTCTCTATTTTCATGTCGATTTTCTTTACTTAATACTTTCATGGTTCTAGAATTTAAATTTTTAAAGAAGTAGGGTCAAACAAAGACCACAAGAAAATTAGATGCTTTGATAATTTTATTTTTTCAATGACAGTGAGGCAAGTAATGGATATGTCATAGGTTTGGTTAATTGTTTATTCATGGGGCCTATGTCACATGAGAACATAGAAAAGGTAAATGCTTTGGACCCCTTCTTTAATATCTCTTTTTCTCTCTCTCCCTTTTCATATATTAAACATAAATTCTTTTTATCTAAAACCTATTTTTGTCTTCATACTTAAATCAAACTCCCTAAAGTCCATGAACTATGCAAGTATTATTTGATTTATTAAATTACTCTAATTTGTGAGACATGCACTTTGATGAGAGAAATGTCTATCCAACACATTCTCAAAATAAAAATAAAAATAAAAATTGTCTATTTATTTCAAAAAATATTACCAGCTACCCAATGGAAGTCAATATCATTTTGAAAATGGAATTCCTATTTTGATGAAAAGTCTGTTTGTCCCCTATAGGGGTGATTGACATCAGCTTCATATATATCCAGTGGAAATACAAAATTCATAATTTGACAAATTCATGACAACAACATTTGTTTTCTAGTGCAATATATATATATATAACCACTCAAGGATACTTCTTTATTATATTTGTTAGGTATACATATACATGTGGACATAGTTATTCTTTTTGACTTGGGCCAAACTTAATTAAAATTCTTCAAAGCTTGAACAATTCTTCAAAAGTGGTAACATGAATTTTTTTTTTCTTAAGCTCTCTAAGAATGTCTTAATAAAAGTCAATTGTCTACCAAAATGGAAAGAATTATAAGTTTTTATATTAATACACAATACTTTACACATAAGTAGATTACATACTTCATTTAAGGAAGCAAGAATCCTTTATAGTAATCAAAATACTTGAGTTAGGCCTAGAGTTAAATAGCATGCCAGACAAAGGAACGGTGTCCGCCTTTGTTCAGGCACAGCTGAGTAAGATCGGATGCAGGGACGGATTAGTTTTATTATATATATATTTTCAAATACTGTAGAAATAAATATCGCGTAATCATTTCGATGAAAAATGACGCTGTTTGTCAGTGCGCTTTATTGATATGACATGTATGTCGTTTGATAATATCATTTACAAAACATTATCGGACTTCGTATTCACCAAATAAATCAAATATGTTATTTAGCGCTGAAAACTTATCACGTTTTTTATTCCATTACAAAAATGATCGAATAATGTCGTAGGATGAAATGTATCGCGTAGAGCCGAACGTTTCTTATCTCACATGGCGGTCGGCGATGGCTTTGACTACCGCGTCTTTTTGTTAACATCGCTAATCACTTTCGGTACATGCACGATGATAAAAACAGCAGCGTTAAACATTTTAAATGCTTGAAGAGTAGTTACATGCAATTATCTCTCCATTTCAATTAAACACAAATATGCAGCTTTTGTGAAACAATGTTTTAACACAATTTCAATAGTTCATGCAATATACATTATATATATGTTCTTATTTCACATAATTTCATTTGCAAATCATTTGATCACTTCAAAGTATATAATTTCATATGTAATATTTCATTCGAAACTCAAATCATGCATTTCACACGTACTTACTCTTTGCTTTAAAAGAATTTAACATTTCTTTTGGTGCTGAATGGAATCACGTGTAAACAGCGTATCTAAATATTAATAATCGTCAAATTAGTTTACCTCTTAAATCAAAGTATAAGAATGATAAATATAAAAATGGATTACATAAATCATAGAAACAAAGGTTTTAGAGTTAAGAAATAACATTAAAAATGAATCAGGAGCAGTAGAAAAACCTTAAATTAGTCCTATAAATTTGGATTGAGAGTGTAATTGGCAAGCGTAATTTTGAAGAAAAGCGAAATCTGCATGAGCAGTGATTTTCAGGAGGCGGTGAATTAAAACCCGGGAATTTTCTTACATTTCTCAGATTTCTCCACCCCACGCATGCCCACACCTCTTGAAGCCACAAGGATCGTTGGAGAAGAAGAAAGGAAGGAAATTAGAAATTTAGGAGATTTAAGGGCAAAGGTGATACTAAGGCAAGATCTCCATAGCAACGAGATTAAGGTAGGGGTTTTTTACCATTCCTTACATTAGAGGCTAGGGTATGTATATATGCCACCACCTACGTTTTGGGGCTATAAATGCTATTTTTCTGGGTGATACAGAGCCATTCTCTCTCTTTGTACGTGGGAATGAGATTTATTCTTAAATGTGTTAACAGGGATTGATTTAACTCTAGTGATTTGTGTGAGTAGAAAATCTGACAGGTATGATCTCTTGTATTTTCTAACTATTTCTTGAATTTAACATGTTTAACATGGGTTGTAGAAGTTTTTCGATGAATTGAGAATTATGGAAGGATTAGTAGTGAAATTGTTGGTTAGTAAGCCCAAATTTTACGGTATGGTGATTGAGGAATCAGGTGGGGATTCTTTATATAGTAGAGTTCTTCTATAATTCCTTGCCCAGATTCAACTCCTGGGACCGTTCCGACTCACTCGGACCTGATTCGGAGCTCACTCGAAAATGATTCTCCACCTGGGGGATTATTACATATTATTGGGGGATTTTTACATAACATGGGGGATTATGATATATTATGGGGGATTTTTCTTACATAACATGGGGGATTTTTATATAGTATGGGGGATTCTATTATAGTGATCCCTGCCAAATTTAGACTCACTCGGACAGGAAAGTACTTCGATTTCGACTCACTCGGGAATATATAACATGGGGATTAGCACATATGAGTATGGGGATTACATTATAGTGATGCCTTGGTCAGAACTCGCTCGGGAATGATTTCGTTTAGGGGATTCTTATATAACATGGGGGATTCTTATATAGTATGAGGGATTCTGGTATAGTATGGGGGATTTTTATATAACATGGGGGATTATTATATAATATGGGGGATTCTTATATAACATGAGAAATTCTTATATAGCATGGGGGATTTTAATATAGTATGGGAGATTCTGGTATAGTATGGGGGATTTTTATATAACATGGGGGATGATTATATAATATGGGGGATTCTTATATAACATGGGGGATTCTTATATAGTTTGGGGGATTCTGGTATAGTATGGGGGATTTTTATATAACATGGGGGATTATTATATAATATGGGGGATTCTTATATAACATGGGAAATTCTTATATAGCATGGGGGATTCTAATATAGTATGGGAGATTCTTGTATAGTATGGGGGATTTTTATATAACAGGGGGGATGATTATATAATATGGGGGATTCTTATATAACATGGGGGATTCTTATATATCTTATGGGGGATTTCCATATGATATGGGTGATTTTGGTATGGGGACTGGGGATGAGATTAATTGTTGGTAGGATAAAAATTCTGATATAGTGATTGGTAATAAAAAGGAAATGAGAGGTTCCTTGTAAGGATGCTCAACCTATGCTCAAGAGGTTCCTTGTAAGGATGCTTGAGAAACCTACTATGATGAATGAGAGGTTCTGGTAAGGATCTTCGACTATCTTTGAGGTTCGCTGTAAGGATCTTGAGAAAGCTACTAGGATGAATGAGAGTTCCTTGCTTAAGGATGCTCAACTTTATGCTCAAAGAGGTTTCCTTGTAAGGATGCTTGAGAAAACTACTAAGATGAATGAGAGGTTCCTTGTAAGGATGCTCGACTATGCTTTCAAAGAGTTCCTTATAAGGATGCTTGAAAACACTCTTATGATGAATGAGAAGTTTATTGTAAGGATGGAAAACTACTAGGATGAATGAGAGTTCTAGTAAGGGTGCTCAACCTATATAAAGGAAGGTTCCTTATAAGGATGCTTGAGAAACACTATGATGAATGAGAGAAGTTGATTGTAAGGATGTTTGAGAAACAAAAATAACGGTTGGAAATGGTATTTGGTGAAAATGTTTATAATTTTATTTATGCGTTGCTTGAGTGTACATTTACTTAAGTGTTTTCATATAAACTTGAGATCTATTTGCAATGTCCTTGTTTTCTGTAAAATGGTACATCTATGATATGTTATAAAAAAATGAGGCCAAGTTGTTTTCATATTTTTAAACCTTGTTGGAGTTTGGGAGGATTTTCTACGAGCCGTGCTCACCCCTACTTACATCCCTTTTCAGATTTTACCTTTGAGGGGAGAGGGTAGGAGGTGAGGACACGTGCATGGGGAGGCCCACGAGGGAATCTAAATTAGGGAGAACATGTAAATTTATCGGTTTCTTTGTCTTTAGACTAGAGGAATTATTTTGAAATCATGTAAAGTCTAGTATTTTTGTTATTCGATTTGCGTTATCATAGTTTAATTCTTAGGACATGTAAATGCCATTGTTGGGCATATTCTTTTTGTTATTGTGGCCACAGCTTGACTTAGTCTTTTAGAAGGTTATTGTGGGTATTTGTGGGTGGACCAGGAAATCTTTTGGACAATAAAGTGTAAATATTTGATGGATAAATGGGCTCGATGTGGGTGATGTATGATAATCGCACAGATTGTGTTTTGGGTAAAAGCTTCGAACAAGGGAGACTGCCAATTTTGTTAAATTAAGGACCCTTGGTCATTTTATGGATTTTATTAGTGCTCTCGTAGGTGTATGGAAATGGTTGTTAGTATATAATAACGTCCCCGAAATTGTTGGGGGCGTTACAAAGTTGGTATCGGAAGGCTTAGGCTTTAGGTCTTACATGGGGCCTTAGGTTATGGGGTACCACTATGGAGAGGATTAGTGGGTAAAGATGAGAACCGATTTTAATTAGGATGTCTTTTGCATCAAGGAATTAAAATTGTGAACTATGTCTGTGAAGAATGGGCCCGGTGGAGGCGAGACACGGGCGTGGACGTGGAAGTGGTCGTGGTTTGTGAAGTCAGCAAAATCCACCCATAGCCACCTCGATCATATAGATGGCATTTATCAATGTTTGAGAGACTCACTTCCCTAGTGCGACATGGAATAAAACAACAACAACGACCACAGGCGGGGCTCACTCCACTAGCCCAGTAGTCGGGGCTTGATGGAGAAGAATCGGAGAATGATAATTCTTCGAAATTTTAAAAGTAGCCCACCCACTTTCAAGGAGCTCCGGCCCACTAGATGCGGATGGGTGGATGTAGGGTGACAAAGTCTTTGATGGCTAGGAGTGGCGAGAGACTTTAAAGTGGAAGCTAGCTGACGTATTTATTTGATGGAAGTAGATCAAGTGGGAATCAGTAAGAGAAGGAGGGACATCGGTGCACTTACTTGGGGGAGTTCGTCAGATCTTCAGAGACAAGTATTTTAGAATCGTCGGAGACGGAATGAAAGGTGAGCTTTCTTGCTGCGGCAGGTAGCACGAGCTGTGAGTTTAGTGTGAGAGGAGGTTTCTTGAGGTACATCTGTTATGCCATGGAGTTTATATCTACGGAGGCAATGGGCTAAAGCGCTTTGAACGGGGGCTTGAGGCGGCCATCAGAAAGAAGTTAGTAGCTCGGGATACGAGACTATGAGGATATGGTGGATCGAGGCGCACTCGTGGAGAGAGGATATAGAGGATAGCCCGGCAGTGTTTGGGCGAGGAGGTGTCCGGGCGGTGGGTAGCGGTGGAGTTCGGAGGGCGCACCTTATCGTCGCGAGACGGATAGTGGGACTGGGCCCGAGTTAGCGGAGGGCCGGAGGTGTACCAGTGGGAGCAGGCATTGATTCACAGTGTAGGTCATATTAGAATGCATTGTCCAATTTATCCACCTCAGAGGAATATACTCGAGACCGGCGGGATCGGTACAAGCCGATTAGGCCCACCCCACCCCTGGCACCACAGCGGCCCGAGGGAGGACATTGGGGCCCCGAGCCCCCCGAGGGCGATGCTATCGAGGAGAGTGTTTGCTTTGGCTCGACCCGGAGGAAGATGTCTCCCGATGCGGTTAATGGAAGGTATCATTCTTCTTTATAATTCATGGGCGAATTCATTTGATCCTGAGTCGACTCATTCATTTATGCGCACCATGCTATTGATTTAGAGTTGGTGAAAGCTAGACGGGCATTAAATATTGACTTGCCTACGGGAGAACAATTGGGTACCAGCCAGGTTTGAAAGGGTTGCGTGCTTCGTATTGGTGAGCACGAATTAATTGTAGACTTGATCGCTTTAGATTTGAAGGGGTATGATGTTATATTCGGGGATGGACTTCTTTGTCCACTTTAGAGGCGATGGATTGTTTTTCGCAGCGGAGTGCCTCAGTTACCCAGGGAGGGTAGTTTTCGGTTTCATTAGCAATAAAGTTCTTCCCATCCAATTTCTATATGAGTAGTAAATTCTTGAAAGCTAAAATGGGAGTACTTGAGTTTCTTAGCTAGCTTGATTGGAGAGAAGAAGGGCTTGAGACCTAAGAGGGGCGGTGTTGTAGTATCGGATTTCCGGATGTCTTCAAAGATGAACTACGAGTTACCCCCTGGCGGAATTGAGATTGATCTCTATCAGAGACGAGCCCATATCCATTGCCCCTTAAGTATGGCACCTTTGGAAATTTAAGGAGAATTTAAGGAAACTTGATTGGACCACTGTTGAATATTGGGTTTTATCAGTGCAAATCACCTCACCTTGAGGAGCTCGATCGTCTTAAGTAAAGCATGATGAAACCCTTCGGTTATGTACAGACTACAAACGCTTGAATAGGGTGACAGTGAAAAATAAATACTCTTTACCTCGGATGAATGACCTATTTGATTAGTTGAAGGGTTACAAGTATTACACGAAGATTGTCTGGCGTGCGGGTATCAATTGCAAATCGAGGGGAGGAAGACATTCCTAAGATTGCTTCCGTGCCGTATGAGTCATTCAGTACAGCATTAATGCGTTCGGATTGACTAATACTCATGACTTTCATGGATTTGATGCATAGGAATTATTTTAGTAGCGTAATTGGATCAATTTGTCATTGTGTTCCTTGATGACATACTAATCTACTCACGGACCAGGAAGCGAACACCATCCTGATTGTGCTCCAAACCATAAGTTATATGCTAAGATGAGCAAATGTGAGTTTTGGATGAAGGAGGTGAAATTCCTTCGCCATGCGGTGTCGGAACAGGGATGTAGCTAGATACATTTCAGTATGGGTGGAATTAAACAAGTAAAAGATTGAGCACTAAAGGCCGGGAGGGGATTACCACGTTCCTTGCCTATCCCGGGTGGAGTAGGATCACATCACCATGGACTTCGTATCACGGTTTTCCACGAGGATAGCACGAGAGGCATAATGCGTGTGGGTTATTGTTGATAAAACTCATGATCCACTCATTTCACAGGTATGAAGACCCTGAAACATACTTAGAGACTGGCCAAACTTTATATTCGTGAAGTTGTTAAATTGCATGGAGTTTGTCTCTATCGCGTCGGATCGTGATTCCTGGTTTGTGGCACAGTTCTAGCAAGTCTATCACAAGCGCGAGGGACGAGTTACGTTTTATTACCTGACCTTTCATCCCCCGAAGCGGATGGCGATCAAAAAGATATCTGAGTTGTGGAAGACATGTTACGTGATTGCATGTTGGACTTCAAGGGAAACTGGAGTAACCATTTGCCAATGGTAGAATTTGCATACAACAACAGCTATCAGGCAAGTATTGGGATGGCACCTTATGAGGCATCGTATGAGGGCCATGTAAGTCTGACATCTTGGGGTTTGGAAGCGGGCGAAATGCCAGCTGTTTAGAGCTAGGAATTGTTTGGGAAGCTCTGAGAAGATTGACTCATTCGGGAGCCACGCATGGCGCAAAGTAAGACAGAAAAGTTATGCGGGCGGCAGCGGAGACCCTTGGACTTCCAGAGGGGATTATGTATTCCTCAAGGTGTCCCCTAAAAAGGGAGTGTTTAGATTTGGCGAGAAAGGAAAGTTAGCACCAAAATATATTGGACCATTTGAAGTGATTACAGTGGTAGGCAAGGCGGCGTATCAGTTGCGATTACCCGCTCAATTGTCTGAGGTGCCTGACATATTCCATGTATCAATGTTGAGGAAGTGTCTATGGATGCAGCGCGATCATAAACTTGGAAGATATAGAGTCAGATGGGGTACCATGAGGAACAGCAGGTGAAATTCTTGATACCGAAGAAAAGATTACTTCATGACAAAATCATCAAGCCCAGTGAAGGTTTTGTGGCGACACCGCAGGGTTGAAGAAGCTACATGGGGTCGGGGCTAGAAATCTGAGAGAAATTACCTGCATTTCTTAAACTCACTAGAGGTAGGATTGAGGGTGAAACTTTCTTTAAGGGGGTGGATTATGTAAACCCCATGTGCAATATTAATGTCGTCCAATTGGTTTACCTCTTAAATCAAAGTATAAGAATGATAAATATAAAAATAGTTTACATAAATCATAAGAAACAAAGGTTTTAGAGTTAAAAATAACATTAAAGAGAAATGAATCAAGACGTCGAAAAACCTTAGAAGTAGTCCTGAAATTTGGATTTGAGAGTGTAGTGGCAAAGCGCAATTTTGAAGAAAAACCAAAAATACCCAGTAGAGCAGTGATTTCGAGGTAGCTAGTCGACAAAAAATTTTCTTCCTATTTATCAGATTTCTCCACCCCGCACGTGCCACCTCTTGAAGCTAAGGATGGTTGGAAGAGAAGGAAGGAGAGGGCCGAGGCTAGGAGATTTAAGGGCCCAAGGTACTGAGCTTAAGATCTCCACTGTAACCAAAGATTAAGGTAGGGAGGTTTTCTCCCATTCACTTACATTGAGGCTAGAGGTATGTATATATGTACGTTTGGGGTATAAATCTTTATTTTTAAGGTGATGAGCCATTCTCTCTTTGTGCGAGTGCGGGAATGAGGAATTTATTCTATTAATGTGTTCTTTGGGGATTGATTTCTAACTCTGATGATTTGTGTAGATGAAAAATACGTGGAGGTATGATCTCTTGTATTTTCTAACTATTTCTTCGAATTGTTTATAGATTGTTTGTGGATTCTTGAGTTTTCATTAAATTATAAAGAATTATGGAAGGATTGGTAGTGAAATTGTTGGTTAGTAAACTAAATTTTCTGTTGGTGATTGAGGAATCCGATTGGGGGGATTCTTTATATAGTATGGGGATTCTTACATGTTGTTCCTTGCGGAGTTCCGACTCACTCGGACGATTTAGCTCACTCGAAAATGATTCTCCACGGGGAGATTATTACATATTATTGGGGATTTTTACATAACATGAGGATTATGATATATTATGATTTTTCTTACATGGGGATTTTATGTAGTATGGGGGATTATGTTATGTTGATCCACGCCAATTTAGACTCCTCGGACGGAAGTAACCGATTTAGACTCATAGAATATGTAACATGGGGTTCTTATGAGTATGGAGTTCTGACCCATGAGTGATCCTGCCGGATTCAGACTCACTTTGGGGAATGATTTTCGTTTTAGGGATTGGTTCTTATATGATGAGGGATTAAGGTATGAGTATGGGATTTTATACTGTGGGAGGATTATTATATAATATGGGGGATTCTTATATAATATGGGGAAATTCACTTATACTTAGCATGGGGGATTTAATATAGTATGGAGGATGAGTATAATGGGGATTTTTATATAACATAGGGGATGATTTACATATAATATCAGAGTTCTTATATAACATGGGGGATTCTTATATAGTTTGGGATGCAGTATAGTATGGGGGATTTTATATAACATGAGAGTTATTATATAATATGGGGATTCTTCCATAACATGGGAAATTCTTATATAGCATGGGGGATTCTAATATAGTATGGGAGATTCTTTAGCATAGTATGGGGATTTTTATATATGGGGGGGGATGACAGTTATATAATGTGGGGATTCTTGCTAAGCATGGGGGATTCTTATATATCTTGTGGGGGGATTCCATATGATATGGGTGAAGATTTTAGTATGGGGGTGGGGATGAGATTAATTGTTGGTAGGATAAAATTGTATGATATAGTGATTGGTAATAAAAGAAATGAGGAGGTTCCTTATGGGATGCTCAACTATGCTGAGGATTCGCGCAAAGATCTTGAAATACTACTATGATGAATGAGAGGTTCTGGTAGGATTATCAGCCTATGCTTTCGAAGAGTTCCTTGTAAGGATGCTTTGAGAAAACTGCTAGGATGAATGAGAGTTCCATGTAAAGGATGCTCGACCTATGTGCTCAAGAGGTTCCCTTTTGTAAGGATGCTTGAGAAAACTACTAGGATGAATGAGAGGTTCCTTGTAGATGCTCAACCTATGCTCAAGAGGTTCCTTTATAAGGATGCTTGAGAAACACTACTATGATGAATGAGAAGTTTATTGTAAGGGATGGAAACTACTAGGATGAATGAGAGGTTCCTAGTAAGGGTGTCAACCTATGCTCAAGAGGTTCCCTTATAAGGATGCTTTAAGAAACACTAATATGATGAATGAGAAGTTTATTGTAAGGATGTTTGAGAAACAAAATAACGGTTGGAAATGGTATTTGGTAAAAATGTTTATAATTTTATTTATGCTGCTTGAGTGTACATTTACTTAAGTGTTTCTTACATAAACTCGGTGACTCATTTGCAATGTCCTTGCTTTCTCTCTGTAGAATGGTACATCTATGATATGTTATAAAAAAATGAGACCGACCGGTTTTTTCATATTTTTCTAAACCTTGTTGGAGTTTGGAGATTTTCCTACAGAGCCAGGCTCACCCCCCTACTTACATCCCTTTTCGTGATTTTACCTTTGGAGGAGGGTAGGGAATGAGGAACCCGCGCATGGAGGCTCCCACCTCGAGGGAATCTAAATTGGAGGAGAACATGAGCTACGCTTTGTAATTAGACTAGAAATATTTGAAATCATGTAAAGTCTAGGTATTTTGTTATTCCGTCTGCTATCATAGTTTAATTGGGACATGTAAATGCCATTGTTGGGCATATTTCTTTGTTATTGTGGCCCTAGTCGCTTTAGTCTTTTAGAAGGTTATTGTGGGTATTTCATACGGTGAATAGAAATCTTTGGGGATAATAGTAAAATATTTGATGGATAAGCGGCCCAATGTGGGTGATGTATGATAATCGTGACAAAGCTGTGTTTTGGGTAGAGATTCTCGAACAAGGGAGACTCTGCCCGAATTTTGTTAAATTAAGAACCCTTGGTCATTTATGGATTTTATTAGTGCTCTCATGGTGTAAATGGTTGTTAGTATATAATGACGTCCCAAGGGGTATTTGGGGCGTTACAACCCGCACGGTCCCGCTGGGCTGCAGACCGGTAGAAAAAAACATTTTATAACACAGTACGGCCTCACTGGGCTGCTGACTAGTTATTTAAAAATCATTGTGTGTACACTACCGATACTATCCCGCTGGGCTATGGATCGATATGCCACTATATTTCATTTCGTTCACAGATAAGTACACCCATTGGGTATATCAATCTATCCTACCTCAACAGACAGATAACATTCCTATTAAGGGTATTAAAACTCAATCATAGTAGCTTGCTATTTTATATACATTTATACTCAAATAATACATTTTGATGCTCATGCAATTTTATGGCAATGCATTTGAAATCAATTTTCCAAATTTCTTAAACAAATCACATAAGCAAGCTTTGAAAATCATTTCAACCAACGATCACAAAACTTGAAATAAGAAGAGATGATGGAGAACAAACCCAAAGGTTGTCACCCGATTCCTATCCTCGAATTCCATTCTTGTCAAAGCCACACCTACCTCTAATCCATCACAATTAGAGAACATTATTAGTTGACTTATTTAGGTTTCTAGTTAGGGTTTTTTTCTACCAAACTTCCTTCAAGTCCATTGTTCTCCTATAAATCTATTTTATTCAGAAATTGGAATCATCCAATTCGGAGCACTCAAGATATGTTCAAAACAACCGGAACTACTATATTTTCAAAACATAACCAGAATTTGCTCGAAAATAGAGCGTCACTTTAACGAATTTTTGGGTCAAGTGGGGTCCAAAGTTGAATACACTTATTTAAAGGAGATTTGTTCTCCTAGAAGTATAGTTTACCCAAAAATTTGAATTACTTAATTTGGATGAGTGAAACCCAACTTATGGCCTAAATACCAAAACCGTTCTTAAAATACCAAACCTGCATTCAAACTCGAATTAGAATTTCCCGAAACGTAGCCTTACTGACGACTTCTAGGTCTAACGAGGTCCAAAATCAATACACTTATTTCAAGACATTTGTTCTCCTGTAGAAGCCTGGGCCATCTTAATTCTAAATTCACTAATTGGATGAGTGAAGGCAAAAACAAAAACATAAGTTTTAGAAAATTTTGATAGCATCTCTCCTAAAACTCTAACATTTCCTTTATACAATCCTAACCCAAAATCACGTTGAAACTTAACCCAAAAAAACCTCAAAACTGATCTACAACCATTTAAAACACTTTTATTCCGATTTGAGATTTTCATCAAACCCAAACACAACATTTAGGGGAAGAAATAGGTTCATACCTTAAATTTCGATTTCTTCCACTACCGACCTAGCTTTCTTGCTTGATCAATGGAACCCAAGATAGAGAGAATCACACCGCCTTGACTCCTCTCTAAACCGTGCCTCTTATCTTGCAGAAAATCTCAAATTAGAACTCTTCTCATTCTAAGACCAAATTTGGCGAACTACATCCTTCGTAAGGTCATGTTTGGCTCTCAGATTTTTGCTCATTTTCTCATTTTTTTGCATTTTGGTCTTTCTTTTGTCTTTCATTTACATTTCATTTCATCAAATTTTCCATTTTGGCATATACACTTACTCATTTATAACCCTTGCATCCTCATTTTGACATTTTACCAATTTAACCTTAATTCTTATATAATTTCCAGGTTTTATCATTTTTTTGTTCTTTAACAATATAAATTCCGAAAAAATACAATTTAATTTATTTTATATCCTAAACATGTTATAAAACTGTTAGAGCATTTTTTGGCATGGTAGGATTAGTTTATATTGTATTTCATAAACAAACAATAATCTTCAAGATAGAACAAATTATGATATAAGTTTGTCAAGAATTCTCTAATCGCATGCATAATTAGTTTGATCGAAACGTGATTATGAATTTAAGATGGAAACTATCTTACATCTGGAATACAAAATCAAACATTCGAAGGAAACTATCTTCATTGATCAAATAAAATATATAAGAGGCTATCTAGGAAGTTTATGATGGAAAATACTAATGTTAGAACATTTTGATAATTGGTCTTTTTTGTAATTTTTGTAACTTTTTTGTAATATTTATATTTTAATGTTAGAATATTAATGGAAAATTCAAAAAAAAAAAAAAAAAAGGGTAAGTGAATATTTTGAAAAAATTGCTAGCTTTTTTGAAACAATTAAAGAACTACTTTAATTTTTTTTTGAAAAAAAAAAAAACAGGTAAGTGAATATTTTGAAAATACTTGAAGAAATTGCGAGGGATGAATTTTTTCAAAGTAACTACTTTGGGTGATAAATATTTTGGAAAACATTTTTCTAAGTGTTTTGGATAGTGAGCATTTTGAAAGAGATCAATAGGCTACTGAATATTTTGGAAAATATGTTCATGATTTTAACTTTATTTAGCATGTTTCCTTTGATTAAAATGTGTTTGGAAATGATATCTTGAAATTATATATATATATATATATATATATATATATATATATATATATATATATATATAAAAGATCGCTTTTAGGGGAAGGTTTTAAAACAAGCTGATGCCTCGCTAAATTAGGTCATTTAGAAAAAATTTCACAAAGGCAATATTATCAGAGTCTTCAAATGTGTAAGTTCGAGATTATGCTCATAATCAGTTAATTTTTAGTCGATTGTTCAATGTTTGGGAGTGCCCTCAAAGAGTAGATGTGGTGTACAGAACTCCGTTAATAATTTTCTAGTCCCGTTACGTTTTTGCTTTTACATTTTTGCATATGATTTTTACGAAACTTAATTTAACAGGTATCAAAAAAGTGTTATACCACTGACTTGCTGACACCTGTATAAAAATTAAATCTAACAATTAAGAACATGAAAAACTTGATGAGCTTAATCATCCATTGACCTAGATAAGAATGAATAGAGTATTAACATAATCTTCTTACTAGTAGGCTTGAAATAATACTTACCACTTGTTTATGCTCTTGTTTGCAATTATACCTTCAGGAATTTTACTTTAAGTGCTATTAAAATAATTTTTAGGTATCTCAAGGCCATGTTTGGTTCCCAAAAAACTAGAAGAAAAGTATAAGAAAAACTTATTGTTGAGAAAGAGGTTTTGCCGATAGACAAAGGAAATGTTGGATCAAGTTATATACCATCTATCAAATATGAGTAGTTTAAAAGCAATAATAATGAGAAAAATAAATACAAGGAACAAAAAAGGCACATAAATTATTTACGCGATTCGACCAAACATAGGCTCCATGCGCTATTCCGCATACAGCCAGGATTCTACTATATTAAATTGTGCTGACAAAACACGTAAATACTTCGCTTTTACATAAGATTATGCCACCATTAGCTCTACATAAAGGAAAATATAAGAGAACAAACAATTTTTTTTTTTTTTCTTGTTTGATTGCACATAAAAATTTAAAGAAAAAAAGTAAGGAATCTATTTTATATATATTTTTTTCGCAATTGTAAAATATTTCTATCTTATTTCATACTTCGTACAATCTTACTATAATTGACTGAGAAAATTTGTTTTTTCCCCTAATAATATATGGAATCAAATATGACCTTACGATTTGTTTACTAACTCTTCTCGTTCCGTCCCTTTAAAAAAAAAGCATATCTAACAAAAAGAATAAAATACGTACTTGGTATTGGAAGAGGGATATATTAATAAATTTAATTGAGTTATTATAAACAAGGATAATAATAAAATATTGTTACGTAGAAGCAAAGCCACTCACTTTTTATCCAATTTTTTTAATTCTAATAATTGCAACCCTTAAATAATTTAAAAGAATTGGGTCAAACGTCCCATTGCATGATGATTTCACATTGTCTTCTAGGAAGATCATATTCACATGATATGAAATAAAGTAATGGAAATGTCATGTCTTTTAATTACAAGAAAGAGCATTAGATTGATTTCTTTGTGAACTCTACTAATGGACATGTGTCATAAGTCATAGAAAAAATAAATATTGGGGACCACTTCTTTAATGTTTTGTATGACCCAAGGCTTGGACCCACTTTATGAATGTTCCACAATTGCTTTTTCCTAATAATTCATTAGCACATTTACCTATATATAGTATGTTTCTATAATTATTCAAGTTAGGCTTTTAGATTTTGTTTGGAGGCATATACTAATAACAACCAAACCAAGTGAAAGGAGAATTGATTATAGATTCTGATGATGTTTATTGGAGTAGGAAAAAATATTAGAAAATAATTTTGTTTTCGAGCATATTCTAGCAACTAAAATGACCTAATTAGAACCCACCAAGGGATATGAAAATTGATGACACGTTTTGATGGTGTATCAAGGAATAGAAAGAAATATGAAACAATAATTTCGTTTGAGAGTGTATTTTAGATATTAAAGTGGCTTGGTCACTATCTATCAAGTGATATGTGTTAGATTAATTTTCTAATTATGAATTAAATATTATCATATTATAATTTTAATTATATAATTATACATATTAATTATGGATAATTTATGAGATGATTTAGTATTAACTAGTTATGAACCCATGATTTTATCTTTTTTATTATTTTGATAATCCCCTTGACTAAAACTCAATTGTTTACTTGTGTTGTTATATATATATATATATATAAAAATCCTAAAATTCTTGGTAAAACACTTTCGAGAAAAAATGAAAGATTCATCTTCAATCTTACTCATCTTTTTCTTTGATCTTGCCCCTTATAAAGTTCTTTGGAGATAAATAATGGTCAATAATTTAGGATCCATACCATATATGTTTACTATACATTATAAATTAATATGTTTTATTGTTTCAATAAAATTATTATTTTATAATGTATTTATTAAGTTTTTTTTATTATTGATTAATTATTTTTTGGATCAATAAATGTTCTTAATTTTATAAATAATTAGTATCAACGCCAATTTTAATTAGCACTAGCTGTCAATGTTTTTTTTTCTAATTTTTCTAGGTTTTATTCGTTTAATTTTTTTTAATATAGACCATTTGTTTCTTCTTCACTAACATTTTTCAAACTGTTTGAAACAGGAAACTATAAAATATTATGGTTCAACTAGTAAGTGGATCACAATTTTCGTTGAATAATAAAACCTTGAAAAATCAGCTTGTTAAGACGTTTTTCTATAAATCATTATTATGTTTGACTTTTGAAAAAAAAAAAAAAGACATTAATGACAGCATTTTTCCACTTTTTTCTAGAGCACTAAAGAGTTCTTTGTTTTTTTGTTTTTTTTTTTTAACGCAATTTTTATAATATCAATCAAGAAAAAATATTTATTTTTTATTTGATTGACAATGAAAGCAATGGGTTTCGAATTTTTCATGGAAATCTTCTCCATTTTATTAGATGTTGGCATATATATATATATATATATATATATATATATATATATATATATATATATATATATAATGACTGTTTTATTTGTTGTTGAAATGGACCGGTTCTGTCTGGTTATTACTTTTATATTTTTTGGGATTTATATGGGGTATTTTTGTGCTAAATTTTTATGTTTGTACTCTACTTTTACTTTTCTATCTCATCGAGTATTAAATTTAGCTTTGACATAAAATTGATTTTTCACCTAATTTTTGCAATCTTTTCATTATCAGTTTTTTTTTTTTTTTTTTTTTTTTTTTAATATATTGTTTTAGTAATTTATGTTAGTGTTATTTGTAATAATTCATAGCGTCATATTATGAATAAGATTGAATACTTATAGATTTCGGTAAAATTAGGAAATATTGAATGCTTGTGAATTTGCCTCTCGTGAGTCTGAGCATGTCGAATATATATTTTTTAATTGATGTTGTAAATGTTATTTCCTTTGTCTTACGAATCAATTTTGCCAAGATCCATACGAATAGTAAAGTTTTCTTATCGATTACTTTATTATTTGGTAGGATGTTTTATTTGGTGAAAAGATTTCACTAAGTGTCATGAACTGCACAATTTTACTACTCTATCGATGAGAAATTTGACGATTCGTCATGACACCGCGACGCTTCTCTTATCACTGATGAGCCTTTCGTGATTTCTTTATATAGACTCTAAGTATTTTGGTAACCACTTTCTTATGGGTCATTTGTTGTCGAATAATGGAGTAATTTGTATGTCTTTGTTTTACTACGATTGATATCGCTTCCTTCTTGTATTCTTTAGTTTTGAGCTTTCCTCAATTCTCTGTCATCACGAAACTTAATGGGACTAATTACAAACAATTGATTAAATATCTCTTGATGAATTTGACAATTATAAAACTAAACTTGGCCTTAAAAGTTGAAGCTCCTCCAAAACCCACTATTAAGAGTTCTGCGAATGAGAAAAAGGTTTATGAGGATTGAGAATATTCCAATAGTTGTTGTTTGATGATCATAAATAATTATATGAAGGACTCTATTTATACAAGCATTCCCAAGATTAAGAATGCAAAAGAGTTCTTTGATGTTATTAGCAAAAAATATACAAAGTTTTCAAAGAATGATGTGCGTTATCGATAAATATCGCGAACGTTGCTGGAATTAACGCTACGCTGACGCTTTAATACCGCTCACATTTGGCAATTCTATACAAAAGCAAGTGATAAGCGTAAGAAGTCCAACCAGTCGAGGAGCAGCATCAGGACGCCCACCTGCGCGTCCGTCGATAACTCGTCAACCCGCTAATACTGCTAACGCCGTAACCCACCCCCACTACGAAATTCCAAGCAGAGCCTCCTTTCAGACGGTTCTACCCAAATACAAAACACGTCCCAAATGGGGCCTAATACAAGCCACACAAACCTCATACAATTAAAACGAGTAAAAATAGCCTCTTTGGCCCACAAACCAATACTCATCAAATATACACCCAACTATATTCCAATAAATTCAAGAGTTAGTAACATTTCTCTTAATACAAAACACATATTAAAATCTACAATTCTAATACATATTATCCAAAAAACATCAGCCACAACCCGACTTTCTTCAAAATCTGGCTCTAAACGGTACCAAGTCAACGCCTCCTCAGACCCTCGAAAAAAATATTCTCCCGACAGGTGAGCTATCGTCCAAAGAAATGCGACCACTCCCAACAAGTACTCCCCACCTGTCGCATATGCAATGCTCCACTTAAACACACACTCAAGAAATACTGATCCTACTGAACGCCTAAACGCCTGCTCCCATGTCTCGAGTCCTCACCGACTTCACACTCTGCCACGTATGCCGAAAACATCATTTTCAAAACAAAACTTGTTGTCTCTCAAAATACACTCATCGAATGCTCCAGAAAATACAGACTACCCTCCGAGGCGAATGTGTCGAGAACTCTCAGAATGGGCCATGGTCCTCATCCTAAATGACCGGCGGACCGCTCCCAACCTCATTCTCCTAAAATCATCACGCTGAAATTCCTTTCGCAATCATGTTCGCTTTTCTTAAAACTGCGGTCATGCACTCACACCTAATTTCTAGTTACCTAAATGCGATACGAAAATGCATTATGCTATTTCAACCAATATATATATCAATATGCAACATTCTCAATTTTGCACTCACAACACATGTCATTCACTATTGATCAACCATCACTCAAATTAGCTGACTTGAGCAATTCACATTATCATCTCCAATGGCCTACAAACACAATTACAATTTATATAATTATGTCATTTTGTTAACACATTTAAAATCATGTATTAACTTATTCAATTTCCTATACAACTCAAGCCATTCTCTTAAACAATTTCTCAATCCATTACACAAAAAAATTAGCTCGCGTGGCTAATTAACGTACACGAGCAATTCAATTTGAATCACTCAACCAAACACATTTTCTCACAAAATATATTTCATAAATACTATTCACGTGGAATGGGTGAAACTCGGTTACTGGCCCACTACCACTACTTCAACACTCCGCTTTCACTTTTGTGAACCCGAATTCCATGGCCATTTCCGACCTTATACATACCAAAACACAATTTATGGCATAAATTATTCATTAGGCACCAACAAATCGCGGATGAAATACGCATCGTCCAATCGGGTTTCAAATTTTTTCACTTGGCCCCAAGTTTCGATCGATCAAACTACCAAGTTCAAGGCCTCAACCAACCGAATCATCAAAGACGAAATCAATAAGAAACAAGCAGATAAATCCTCACCACTCGAAGTGCCTGTCGAATCTCCTTAAAACCGGAGCCCACGCGTAGGTCTCGCTATGTAGAGTAACTTTCCTTCGCCCAAGACCACTACTATTAAATCATAAATTTTTAGAGAGAAGTGGCTTACTCTTTCTCTAAAAACACCAAAAGCAGTCACTGCATCATTTTCTGGTTCTCCCTCACGTTTTGGTCTCAATTTGAAGATAGGAGATGACAACTATTCTCTATTTCGTCTTATTATCATTTAAAATTTACAAAATAACATCTGTCCCTTCATCTAGATTTTTGTCACTTGACAATATCTAGGTCATCCATTTCTATCATTTCTCTACTCATGTAACATGTGTCACATGAGTACATGTTATAGGTGACTTTTGTCACATCACATGTCGTTTTACCGCACTCGATACTCGATACCTTGAAAAACGTGCAAATTCTGACTGTCTCGGAATTCGACGAAATTCAACGTGTTAGCTAGATTTCGCGAGACGATTTCAATCTGGGTGAACTAAGCTACATCCGAGATCTAAAAATTTCAAATTTACCGAAATTGATTTATTTTTATGCCATTTTTCGAGAAAATTCATTTTCTAAGCCACAAATCGTATACTTTGGTGACGGTGACAAGAGCTCAGTTTTTTTTTTTCCTGAGTTGTTAGATTGCAAATTAGTATAGAATTTTTTTTGGAATTGCGAGATGTGGCGTACATAACCTCAATCAGGAGAAATTTGATATTAGTACCTATTTTGGATAGACTTAGATATAGTTTTCTTTTTTGAGCTGAAAAAGTTAAATTGTACCGAAATTCATTATTGATTGACACTGGAGTACTTTGTGGGAATTTTTACAAATTAGAGTTGTCTGCTTTGCCTTTTGTTTCTGCTACAATTTCCGTTAATATTGTTAGTAACAAGAAACGTTTGAGATTGAATGAAAAGTCTTCTACTCTTTGGCACAAACGTTTAAGTCATATTTGTAGATAGAATTGAGAGATTACTCAATCTGCTGAGATTCTTCCTGATTCTTGATTTCTGCTATTTTGACATTTCCATGTGATCGCATCAAGGTAAATTGACCGCTAAGATTAGGAATGCCAAGGTTGATAGATGCATAGAGTTGCTTGGGGTTATTCATACAGATATTTGTGAGTCATTCACTCCTTCTGCTGTGGGTGGCCACAAATATTTTATCACATTCATTGATGATTATTCCCATTATGGTTTTGTCGAGCTCATTTGTGAGAAGTCTAACTCTTTGGAGGCTTTCAAAGCTTTCAATGCTAAAGTTGAGCTCCAACAAGGGAACAAGATCAAAGTGGTTCATTCTAACAAAGGTGAAGAATTATGTAGATATATGATGAGGCGGGGCCCTTGACTACTAGACCATTTGTGAAATACCTTCGAGGGGAATGTGGCATTGATGCTCAATATACAATGTTTGGTATTCCTCAACATAATCGGATTACGGAGAAGAAGAAATCGCACGCTTCTTGATAACATTGATGTATGCATTAATTCTCGCTACACGAGTTTTTGTGGGGTGAAGCTTTGAAAACTACCGCTTATATTTTGAACCAAGTTCCAAGTAAGTTTGTTCCTAAGACTCCATATGAGCTATAGTCATAGAAGAAGCCTAGTCTTCTTCACTTCCATGTTTGGGGTTGCAAGGTGGAAGTGAGACCGTACATTATGATCTAAGAAACTTGATCAAACCATAAGTGGGTACTTTGTTAGTTGTGTGGGATCGAGAGGTTGGTTTATTGTCCATCACACATAAGCCAGTGATTGAGTCAGATAAAGCTATCTATTTTGAGGATGATACTAGTACAAGCCCCGAGGAGCCCGAAATTGTGTTCAAAGAACACTGGAGTTTTATTCATGTGCCTATTGCTTTCGCTTTGATTTCTAATACAGTGATGACCGGTATCGACAGCCACTACCGATGATAGACGGTGAGGATGTAGATCCGATGAGTCACAGATGTAGACCCAGAAGCTCCGAATGTAGTCATGGACATACCCTTGAGAAGGTTAGAGAGGGCGCGTCGACCCACAATTTCATATGACTACATTATCTACTTACAGGAGCGTGAGTATGATGTGGGTGATGTATCAAATCCGATTACCTACAAAGAAGCCGTTGTTAGTCCTCAATCCAACTTTTGGATTGATGCAATGAAAGATAAGATGACTTCGATGTCACATAATAAAGAGTGGAGCTTGGTAGATTTTCCAAATGACTGCAGACCTATTGGGTGCAAATGGGTGTTCAAGACGAAGCGTGATGCCAAGGGACGGGTAGAGAGATATAAAGCAAGATTAGTGGTCAAGGGTTACAATCAATGAGAAGGTATTGATTTCAAGGAAACCTTCTCTTCCGTATCCACTAAAGACTCTATACGCATTATTATGGCTATAATGGCTCATTTTGATTTGGAGTTGCATCAGATGGATGTGATGACAACTTTTTTGAATGGAGATTGAGTTAAGGACGTTTACATGTCTTAACTTACCGGTTTTGAGGAGGTTGGTAAGGAAAACATGGTTTGTAAGCTCCAAAAATCCATTTATGGTTTAATGCAGGATTCTAGGCAGTGGTATCTCAAGTTTGATGAAGTCGTCACCACCAATGGTTTTAAGGATAACATTGTCGATCAATGCATATATATGAAGGTTAGTGGGAGCAAATACTTATCTTGGTTTTATATATTGATGATATTTTGCTCGCAGTTAATGATACCGATTTGTTGGTTGAGACAAAACAGTTATTGTTTAACCATTTTGATTTGAAGGATCTTGGGGAAGCATCTTATGTCTTAGGTATACAGATACTTCGCGATGACCTAGTGGCAATATGAGATTGTCTTAACAAACGTATATTGAACGCATTCTGAAAATGTTCAATATGCAATCATGTTCTTCTGGTAAAGCACCAATTGTAAAGAGTGAGAGATTTTCCAAAGGCCACTGTCCTCATAATGATATTGAGAGAGATTGATGAAAGCAGTCCTTTATTCTTCAGTTGCGGGCAACCTGATGAATGCTCAAGTATGCACACGCCCTAATAGTGCTTTTGTTGTTGGCATGTTGGGTAGGTATTTGAGTGATCCTGGTCAAAGTCACTGGAAAGTGGCTAAGAAAGTTTTGAGGTATCTTCAAGGTACCAAGGATCTCATGTTGACATATCGGCGTACCGACACTCTTGAGGTGGTTGGTTTAAGTAGTTCGATTATACAGCTACGTGGATGATAAAGTCCACTTAGTTATATCTTATGATGGTACGAATGAATTTCATGGAAAAGTGTCAAGCAAACCTTACGACTTCTTCTTATGAAGGTAGAGTATGTGGTGTGTTATGAGGCTACTTGTCATGCAATATGGTTGTGAAACTTCATTTCAACTTTGGAGGTTGTTCATTCATTTACAGACCATCATTGTTTTATGATAATTCCACGAGTTGTATATTTCTCTAAACGATGGGAGCACTTCTGCTCAGCACATTGATGTGAAGTTCTTTGTTAAAGAGAAAGATGCGAGTCCCTCGTTTAGTTGAGCACACGCCTACGACTAAGCATGTTGGTAGACCCGCTAACAGAAAGTTTCTTTATTTGTGTGTTTGAGAACATGTCATCGCGTGGGATTGTTAGGAGTCTAGACTCTTTGTTTTAGTGAGAGTTTTGCCTTTTCATGTATTTTGTAAGGAAACCTCATGTTTTTCATTATTACATGCACATTTTGGCGTTTGGCTCATTTATCCCATGATTTTGTGTCATTTTGACTAGATGAATACCATAATGAAGTTTTTTCTTTTTATTGAATCAATACTCTTGTCATTGTAATGCTACTAGATTAGTAGCGCCTAATTATGTATGATTTATGCATCTTGGTGTGTTAATTGTATATGATTGGTTATGGCTATATAAATCTATTGTGAAAGCATTTGAGTTATGATTATGTGAATCTGAGTGGGAGAATATTAGATTAATTTATTAATTATGGACTAAGCATAATCATATTACAATTTTAATTGTATAATTATTACATGTTAATTATGGGTCATTTATGGGATGGTTAACTACTTGTAATTTGTGGTTATATCTTACCACTTTGCTTTGGTAAGCCCATTAGACCAAAGCCTAATTGCTCCCTTGTGCTCTCTCTCTCTCTCTCTCTCTCTCTCTATCTCTCTCTCTCTCTCTCTCTCTCTCTCTATATATATGCCATATATATATATATAAGTAAATAGTCACAGAATTTCTGAGTTTTTAGAACACGGATGGAGGAAGGTCGTCTTCTAGCCTAATATCTTCTCTTTGAGTCTTACTCCCAAGAGATTTGCTTTGGAGATAAATGACGTCCAATGGTCGGGATCCATGTTGATTATTTGGCGCCCTAAATCGAGGTCTTTTAAAGGTGTTGCGTGACAGTATCTCAAATAATTGCACAACCTGATGCCTTTGTTGACTCTTTAGGAAGAATTTTGTCGCGATCATTTGTATAGTGGTTGCACTATTTGTTAACTGCGGTCGGCTGCATTAAGCACGAGCTTGATCTATCAGGTCATAACAGGGGAAACTCTCTGTCATGACACCACCCACCGCAAAACCTTGTTGTGACATAAAATCTTAAATCGAAAGGAATGGCTTGACCTTGGAAGCGTAGTGACCTGAGGACCCTTGTCAGACCACAATCTACTAATCCATTTGAACCTGTCCATTCAAAATTTTGTTGCGACACAGGGCCAAAAATCTTAGTCGTGACAGAGAAAGCCTATGTCGTGACTGAGCGCTGATATGCTTGGGAACCACAGTCGCGACCACGGAGATCCACAATCGCGACATAGGGCAAAACTGTCATGCGCACGGCTGTATGGCGCTGACAGTCGTGCGCTGGCACGGGCCTGTCACGACCACAGGCCTATCACGACCACAGGCTGAGGAACCCATGCGTGAAATTTCTACTGTCGCAACCGGGGGACAAAATGGGCGTAACCCTCTACGGTCATCACTGCACCTCCACTTTTCCCTTACCTTTCACATTTAATACACTGTCTCGACGAATGATAGCCTTTTTGTACAAAGGCAACATGTTTGGAAAACTAGCTAAAATGTATTGAAATGAGTTTAATTACAACTCTGTTCTTTTTACATAACAAAACTGGATTTTCCACCGTAAATTTACAAAATACAAAACAAAGCCAAATCTAGCTTTTTCTTCACCACTAAGGTCTTGGATGCCTTCCATCCCCCGGTGTACCTCCAATGCCTGAAAATATTTTCCCACGACGGGGTAAACAATGCCTAGTAGATGAATTTTAAATGCGAGGTAACTCCTAGCCTAAATGCACATGCAATAACACACACACATTATACATTCCATACAAAAAAATACGATCATAAATGGAATATATCATGTCATGCATGAGATGGGACTCCTCATGCCTGACCCAATCCTGTGCATTTCATACGGCCAATGCCGGTGTGAAACTAGTCATTAGCGTTTCACCTTGATGCATTGCGACGCCCGTATTTATTTAATTTTCATTCCTGTTATGTATTTGTGGGCACGTGTCATTTTGGGTTTACATCGATAGGATCGTCGCACACCTTTTCCAACATTTTACGGTCTTTCACCGCGGTACGATCATGTCCTAATGCATGAATTAGATCTTCACCCGAGTTAGCTATCTTAGCCGGCTCAAACACCTGAGATTTCATTAACATTATCTGTTCTTATCAAAAACGTTGAGTCGACTTTGGACGCTGTCCCATTTCAAACTCACTACACATTCACGAGAATGAGTGAGTGTATAATAATACACACATGTGACCTGTGCGATGTTACCACATATATGACATACAATTATGCCATTTCATACATACAACATTCATGATTCATGAACAATTATATTTTTCTACAATATAATTCACATCATCAAGCAACCCATTCTAATACATAAATTGAGCATATAAGCACATGATTTTCACATGAACATATGTTATTCACTTTTAGCAATACACACAAAATTGTACACATGGACAATCCAAAAATCAGTCTCATAATCAGCTGCGGGTCGAAAAAAAGTCAGGAAATTTCGGTTCAGTTGTCCGAAAAATAGTCCCAAAAGTTCAGCATTAGGTCGAAATCTTTGGGTGATGCAGCCGTCGACCCCCGAACACCGACCATTTGAATGACGCAGAGCGAAATTAAACCGAATAAGAAAAATACCCCTACCTCTCGGAGTTTTTCGAAAAACTCGGATTATGGTCTCTATGCGAAGCTCTCGTCACGTGGAAGAACTTCGCTTCTTGTCTCGCGAGGAAACCGGTGTCCGATCACTGAAATTCTAGAAGAAGGTAGAGCTTGTGGCGCTGGCAGGTGTCCGTTGATATTTCCGTTGGCCGCGAAATACTTCGTGGATGCTAGGGTAACGACACCTCACGAATCGGGGTGAGTCTCCTTTGTACGGGGGCTCCTGCGATTAGTACTTGAAAAGAAGTGCTAATTTTTGAGGCCACTATATCGGATAGGTTTTGAGTGCTTTTGCGCACTAATCATGCGATTATCTTCGGTGGAAGTGTTCGAGTCTTGCTTGGAGTATCGTATGTCGTTTAGAGGTTATTTTGGTTGTTTTGGGGTTTTGCGTACTTTGAGAGTTCAATATCGAGACATGCTAGAAGCCATGAAGGTCAGACACATTCATGATATCAAACATACCAAAAATCAAAAAGAAGAATGAAGCTAGTGATAAAAGTTGGTGCGAGTATGGGAGGCAGTAGGCAATGCCGGTGAATCGACGGTCAGGGAATTTCGCTGGGTGCGAAAATTTCGGGATGCAATTTCACAATCATAGCGAAGAGCCACTTTCAATCCTGTGGTATAATTGCTGAGCCTAAAAATTTCGCTAACCACTTTGTTCATAGCGAGAAAAATGCGATTTCGCTATCACTAAAAATTTCGCTAAGCTAAGCGAAATTTATGTGAGGTACCAGGTGCCTAGCGAAATTCTCTAATTTCGCTATCTCTGTCTGGTGGCTACCCTAGCGAAATTTTCGTACTGCGAGTGGCATTTAATCTAAGCGAGTGTACGCCTTGTCATCCCCTTTTGTAATTAATGCAAAACAGACTTCATTTTGGTGTATTACTTCTTCATCCCTTATTTTAGCCAAAATGTTAGAACTTTATTGTAGTTCGCACAATGGGTGGCTATATAAACCCCCGTAGTTTTGTAACCCTAAGGAAGAAATTGGAAGCAATCTTCTTAGCCTGATTTTCATTTTATGTAAATATCTCCCATATTTCAGTTAGGGTTTGCTTCTCTCTTCTCTCCTTTTCTCTCATTTTCTAGGCTCTTAAAACAACCTCTTGAGGATGATGACTCGAGATGCTTGTTAAGTATCTTTCTTTGAAGAGGAAGGTAGCTAGCTTGGTTATTAGAGGCGATTCTGAGTTGTCCTCATGTGTTGAATACTCTGATCTTGTGTTATAGCTCCATCTTCTCAATCTAGGGTTGAATATCGTTTAATGTCATTAATTTTGGTAAATCTTTATAATGCTTTAGGATACAGTGTATACTTATTATGATCTGCTTGTGGTTTTAGATGGTCAACTACGAGCCAGAAATGATGTTGAATGTTAGGGTTTTAAACTGAAATGGGCTGTAGATGCATGTTACCTGTGTTGACTCAAATAGGGTGATTCACAGGGTTAGGTTTGCTGATTAAACAAAGATCCGGTTATGGCTTGGACTATAGGTTGCTTGTCATAATGCGAGGATAAAGCAGGGGCAGCTTGTTTGCCTGTGTTATCAAGTTATTAGTGACCTAAATCTTCAAAGTTACCTTTCACACATCACTTTCGGAGTCTTCACAGGTTATTCAGTTTCAAACTATACCTTGTTTTTTGAAACAAATCCAAAAATCCAAAAAGCCTTACCTTTTCACGCTTATACCAAATCATTCCTAGGATGAAAACCCGTCCCGTGTTAGGCCACCAGACGCTATGCTGCGGTAGCATTTCACGGCGGTGGGAAACAGGATATAAATTTTGTTGATTCCGCAACCTCTTGTGGCACGAATCAAATGGCGCAGATTCAGGGATGGTGCGAACTTCGTTTGACAGGTTGAAGTGTACTTGTGATCCAGCATCACACAGTGAAGGTAACACTTTAACTCTTTTTGTAACCCGATTCGCGATGGCGCAAGTTTTCATCACTTTGCGGTAACTTCCTTTGTTTTGTTATCATCTGATTAGTTTATTTTAGCTAATCTTAACCTTTTTGCAAGTTTGTTGGTGCTCTTTGTTGTCACGAAATTGTGTAGCAGTGTTTATGCTCGATGGGATAGAGACACATCGCGGGTAGGCTACGAGAATCGGTACAAGGTGACAAGTAGTGAAGTCGATTATACACAACGATACCATGGATCCACTACCTGAAGAAACGGCGAGTGAGCAGGGCCCCAATGAATCCAACTGCCTATAGAACCATGAGGGATCACATCCACCCTCCTAGGGTTAGTGCCCCTCTGCACATCATACCTCCTGCTGAAGATGTAGCAGTGAGGCCTTACTTGGTACCCCTACTCCCCACATATCATGGTATGGAAAATGAAAATCCATACACTCATATTAGGGATTTTGAGGAAGTATGCACTACCTTTAAGGAAGGAATGATGGACATGGATTTGCTTAAAAGTGAAAGCATTTCATGACCACTAAAGAATGAGACGGGTCTGGTTAAGCTTCGATGAGGCTAGAACCATTAGAAATTGAAGAATTTGAGGCTGACGAGAATTCTGAAGAGTTTTTCGGTGCTCATAAGACGGCAATTTGAAAAGACAAATTTATACTTTTGCAGCTTCAAAGATGGTGAGAGGTTTATCGGTGTTGGGAGAGATTTATGGAGACCATCGGTGCATGCCCACACCATGGGTTTGATACATGGATCTTTGATGAAGCCATTTACATGTTGGTATGTCTCACGCCATGGCGACTTTTGGAAACCATGTGTGGAGGAGACTTTCTAAGTAAGCATCCTGTCGAAGCCTTGGATTTTAAATTATGTGGCTGAAACTTCTAAGGGTTGGGATGAGCCAAACCCTAGGGAAATGGAAACAATGAGGCCCTCAGCCAACCCTAGGGGAGGATTTATACACTTCAGAGGACATAGAAATGAAAGCTAGAATTTTAACCTTAGCTAGGAAGGTGGAGGCTTGAAAAGGCTCCATGAAGTGCGACGTGGCCCCGAAAATCACGCACAAGCGATCTACGCACCAATTTCCAATCCTCTGTACATCAGTAGACGGTGTCCTATGGCCCTTGATGAAGGATTTGATGTCGAGAATGTGCAAAATCGTAGAGACGATGCAAGCCACCGACCCGATACCCCATATGGAAATACCTATAATTCCAATTGGAGGAATCACCCCCAACCTTTCTGAAGCCCTCCCCACCTTTATGTGCCTCCGGTGCGAGCCACGATTTGGTTCCCCAGCCTCGACCCTGACCACCACCATCCTCATCTCTGTGGAGCAGGCCATTTTAAATTTGGAGTAAGGTGGTAGCGGCTGTGGAAGAGCAAAAGGAGTGTGTGCAAGCGCTACAAAGGATTAAATCTTGTAGAAAGTACGAACAAGAGAATAGATGAAATTTGAGAGCAACTTTGAACAGAAAATTGATAACCTACAGGTATTCAATCACGAGATCGACGAGTTCTTGATACGAGGAAAGTTCCGCACCACAGCGATTACTTGAGCCAGAAAGGGGAATCCGTAGGTAGGATCGTCGACAATTCGGGAATGGATGAGGTGAAGGCTATAATCACCTTTGAGAGTGAAAAGTTGATCGGCCCATGCCCAATTTTGTTGAAGAAACCGGGAACGGAGAAGAATTGGAGCGAACACATTTTCTGAAGGATTCAATAAACCTTACATGCCACCTCCATTCCCTGAAGCACTTAGAAGCGAAGAAGGCATCGTGACGGAGTGTCTTAGAAGTCCTAAGGCAGGTGAAGATTAACATACCTCTGGACATAAATCAAACAAATTTTGCTATGCAAAATTTTGAAAGATCTTTGCCTGATTAATAAAGGGTTAGAGTAGTAGAAAAGACATTTCTCAACGACAGTGGTGTGCCATAATCAACAAGAACCTTTTGTCAAATACAAGGATCCGAGGATCTCTAATTTCGATTAATATTGGTGGGAATTGCATAGACAAGTCATTAGCGGTTGCAGGAGCGGTGTGAACCTCTTTGCCGTGATGCATTATCTGGCAGTTAGGTTTGGGTGAACTTAAACCTACTAACATCACCTTATCATTGTGACCGATGAGTAAAAATCCAGGGGATAGTTGAGATGTCTTAGTGAAAATGGGCAAATTCTACTACCCGGTGGATTTTTTGTAGTGCTTGACGAACGATTGCAAATGAACCCAATCATGTGCCAATCATCTTAGGAAGACCATTTACGGCCCGCGGCCCGATGCAATCATCAATTGCGAGATGGAGTCTACAACTTACCTTTGGTAACATGACCTTGGAGTTGAACATATTCCATCTGAATAACAAACACAGCCTGCCAGACAATGAAAATCAAATTTCTGATGAAGTTGTTTCAAATGAGTCGATTATCTGGGGAAAGCTTGTGTCGGGAATTGCGAGGAATAGTCGACAATTGAAGAGATTTTGGTCCTGCCATCGACACCGCGCAAACGATTGACCAAGTCGAATCCATCGGTGAGGACGAGTCGACAATTGGGCTTGACACCATGGAGTCGGCCGATTTCTGCGCGGGTGTTGAGGAGATCATTCTCATGACCCTCCTTGAGTAAATTTTGAAATTGGGCTGATTTGGTGTTCTCCTGAGCCAAATTGCAGTTCGATAAATTTTGGTTTTTATTTTAATTTGGTCGATTTCAATAATTTTAGTTATTTTAAAGTTTCCTAAATTAAACGATTTTTCCCTTGCAGCAGCTTTGTCTATATATTATAGTACTTTGTATTAAAATTTTAGTATAGTATCATATAATAAATTTTATTATAATAATTTTTGTTAATATATTACTAATATTTAATCTAAATTTTGAATTGCGAAGAGGAGATGGAGAGTGAGCCCAGGTCGCTATTATAGCGAAAAATGGTGAAATTGGACTCTTTGGCTGCCTCATTAGTCCTATAAAAAGATGGGAGGGGGTTAGTCATTTAGTCATTTCATATTCCCCTCCATAGCGAACTTCTACGAGCCACCCAGAGCCTCCTTTGCCTCGCGTTGGTCCGCCGCGGCGAGCCGTCACGCGCACAGGCCCGTTGCGAGCCTACTTGCACCACCCAGCCACCTCGGAAGCCACATCGTAGCTCCGGCCGAGCCGTCCGCATGCGATGCATTCCCGCGCATGTAGCCAGCGCCCGAGCCCTCGCGTGCTCACTGCTCCGGTTCGGCTAGCCTTGCCACCGCTTTGGCGGTTGCGACCAGAAACCTTGTTGCAGCAATGAGCTGGTGTGAGCTACCGGCGAGCCGAGTTATCGGTGTTCTATTTAGAGTGACTCGGTTATCGTGATAAGCCTCCGGATGATCATCACAGTGCCTTAGTTACATTTTCATCAGCAGAGCCCTCTTCCAATGTTTTATTAGGATTCCAGTTATGGTTCGTACTAGAATTGGAGTCCCTTGTGCGGGTCAGATTCAGTACACACGGCGTGAGGCCCGGCTCGGTCGGCTCCGATGCCATCACGGTCCCGGCGTGCACGAGGCCTCGGGGTTTGACGATATCAAACGGATGGGACCCGGGCCACGAATCACTGTACCACATCGCTTGAGCTGGGAGGGGCTGAGCCCTCCGCGGGCCGCATCCAGGCCGGGTGAGTCATCCTCATCCGCCTCCGCCGTCTCAGCCCGTCAGTGCGGAAGCGACATCTTCCACGGCGGTTGTCGCCTGGCACCGAGATCGGAGGCCGTTGTTCGTAGGAGCACCCATTCCGGGGAATCTTGCACTACATTCGAGGATTTTCATCGGGGTCATTCTATAATGACGTCTACGTGTGGTGATCCAGGTTCGAGTTCTATGAGGTTGATTGAGGACTATTCCTGCGGCCTTCATGACCCGAGAGCGGTATTATTACCCGGGTAGTCTTTGCGGTTTATCACTTTCGATGACATCTCGGGAAGCGGTGGTCGCGAGCTTCGGAGTTCTCATAGATGATCGCCGGAGTCTCAGGCGGCGAGATATTTCAGCGACTTTAGGCTGCGTATACATGACGGTGAGAGGGTTATCGAGCTTGGGCCCACCAACCTCAGAGGGGATGGTTCGCATGCGGCGAGACATCACGGCGGGGCGATGCTCTTCGGGAGGCGGCTCCGCCTCACATGCGCGATTGACCACATTGAGGACCCGGCTTGTTCCGTGCGACATTATGTCTTGTGGAGGAGCCATCTTGGAGGCTCTTTACTGGATCTCAGAGGGATACTGGTTCAGTCCCTCTGAGCTGGTGATGACCTCCTTGATGCATTCGGAGATCCATCGGAAGGGCTGGTTAGTAGAGAGTCTTCCATTTGCTGATCTGAGACTACTCACGCCCGGGTTCTCGACATTTGGGATTCGGAGGAGCGAGATTGAGAGGAGGATCCGATGCCCTCAGTCACGTCATTGGGCGAGTGACCATGCAGTATCTTTCCTCCTTCGGCGGAATGGGGAGGAGTGCGGATCCAGTGGCCGAGACTCCCAGAGGCGATATCACGTACTGAGCAGAGATCTGAGGTCCGGCTCCGCATCTATCCCCCTCATCTCCTCATCCATTCTACATGTCCATGTTTGGCTGATACGCGGCCCATCTTACTACGCACACCATTCACACAGTATGTTCCGCCCATTTCGAGAGATAGGCAGGTGATGGATGCTATTTGCTCATTAATGACTACTCGGGGCGGCGGGATCGGAGGTTGACTCGGTGTCTCCATGCTGCGTGATTGCCAGCTCACAGGTCTTCCTGAGTGTTCGGATCAGAGGAGAACTACGTGGCAGCGGCAGTCCTGAACCCTGCATGGCCCGGTGGTGGTTAGGTTTCTTTATGATTTTGTATGATTGCAGCTTCATCAGCGCCTACTAACAATTTTGATTAGGATTCATGTATTAGCCATATTAGGCAGTGATATTTTTAATATGTTTAGCTTTGGTATGCATGTACTAGCCATTTTGTCTCAAAACTGTCGGTATATATATACACACTTTTGCATATACTTTTTGTGCCTCCATCTTATGTAATACGTTTTTGTCTTGTTGGGCGATTGAATTGCTTGATTGAACAATTAGATTGCTTGATTGGACAATTGAATTGCTTTAATTGGGCGAATTGAATTACTACTAAATGGAAAATTTGAAACCACATTTGTCACCTTTATGTTAGAAACAAATTCCATGTTTGATATAATTTTAGTCGATTGAAGTTTCGACATGCTTAGAACATTTCTCCATAAGCTAATTCACACTTGCACACGGATTGTTTCAATAAGTGTGAATTGGTTTACCTCTTTTTCATTTGCATAGCCGGCTTTAGGCATGTTGGCAACCATGATAGGTTTGTGTTACCATTTGAAGACGATGTAGTGTTCCCGGAAAGAAAAAGCAAAAGAAAAAGAAAAGAAAGAAGAGAAAAAGAAGAAAAAATAAAATTATTGAAACCTTGCGTGAAACCCGAGCACGATTAAGTGGTGTATGGCGAAAGCCTTTGAAGCCGATGCCTAAGCCTTAATTGGTTGGGAGTCATGATTTTATTAATTACATGGGTGGATAGGTAGAGTTTAGCGATTTGTAGGTCTTGATTTTCGAAGTCATTTAAGTCGGGAGTGGCTTTGTAGAGTTTGTGGTCGGTGATCATGCGGCGTTGCCTCAAGCCTTAATTGGTTGGGAGTCATCGGTGGATGGTACCACGGACTTTGGTGAAGTCGAATTTAAGCATTGCACCTCTGATGTAGTTGAATAAAAGAAGAACAGCATAAACTATCCTTATCACTAGGTTGTTCATGACTTAAGGCCATGCGATTGGAGTTGAGGGGGGACAATTTTACAATTTATTGGCTCGTCTGGTTTATAAGAACCATTAGACTTTGGTGGAAATTCAAAGTTAAGAGTCTTGGAACGATATTGACCGCAAGTGTTCTTGTAATAGTTTAGCTCTTTCATAGGTTTCAAACTTGGTGTCAATTTTGGTTTAAAGGTCTTTTGTTTATATGTTCATAAGCCTTTTGAATCATAAACTTTTTGAGAATCCTTGCCATCTCCTTTTGTTTGCATTGCTAAAGGGTTCATAGCATTCGGTTGGGGTGTGATTAGTACCCAAAAAGTCTATTTTAGGCTTTATGTCCGATTGGTTTGAGGTGCTTTTTGCGCACTAATCACAGTCATATGTTCGAAGTGTTCAAATCTTCTTAAAGTATCACTGTATCGTTTAGAAGTTATTTTTGGTTGTTTTCAGGTTTTTTGCGTACTTTGAGGTTCCATCTCGAGACATATGCTAGCGTGAAGGTGAACCCGTTCATCGGCCATCAAACATACCAAAAATCAAAGAAAGAATGAAGGCAAAGTGACAAAAGTTGGTGCGATATAGGAGCGATGACCATGCGGGTGAGAATCCCGGCTAATTCAGGATTTCGCTAAGATTCGCGAAAAAACTATTGGGATTGCGAAAATTCGCAATCATAGCGAAAATTTATGATCTAGCGAAATTGAAATTCTTAGACCTAAGAATTTCGCTGGCTCCACTGTTCCTAGCGAAAAAATGCAGTTTCGCTATCACTAAAAATTCGCTAAGCTAGCGAAATTTCGCTAGCTAGCGAAATTGCCGATTACTGAAATTCTACGATTTAGCTATCTGCATCTTGATTGCTACTGCGAAATTTTACCGCTAGCTAAGCGATACCCATTACTGCTTGAAATTAACATCTCGCGAAATTGTCTGTATCATCTATTTTTGTAATTGTCTGAGCCAGAGAGCTTCATTTTGGTGTATTACTTCGCCTTGTCCTTATTTTAGCCAAATGTTAGGCTTTATTGTAGTTTCACATAATGGGTGACTATATAAACCCCATAGTTTTGTAACCTAAGGAAGAAATTGGGGGAAACGATCTTTGTATGATTTTTTCATTTATGTAAATATCCATGTCAGTTAGGAGTTTGCTTTTCTCTTTCTCAGCACTCTCTGTTTTCTAGGCTGCAACTGACCCTCTTGAGGATGACAACTCAAGAGATGCTTAGGCTCAAGCCTCTTTCTTTGAAGAGGAAGGTAGCTAGCTTGGTTGTGGGAGGCGATTACGAGGTTGTCCTCATGTGTTGGATACTACGAATACGTATTTAAGTATCTTCTCAAACTAGGGTTGAATATCATTTAATGTCATTAATTTGTGGCCCTTTACCATGCTTTAGGATCGTGTATACTTATTGCTGATCTGCTAGTTTCAGATGGTCTTCTGAGCCTTTATGTTGAATGGGTTTTCTGTGAAGAAATTTGTGATGCATGTTACATGTGACTCAAATAGGAGTGATTCTGGGTTAGGTTTGCTAGTTAAACAAAAGATCGGTTATGGCTTGAACTATAGGTTGCTTGTCATAATCTGAGGATAAAACGAGGACACTTGTTTGCCTATGTTATGAGTTAGTGACCTCGTCTTGAGAAATTTCTTTTCTATCACTTCGGTCTTTTCTGATTGTCGAGTTTTCAAACCTCACCTTGTTTTGAAACAAATCAAAAATCCAAATAGAAAGCCTTACCTTTTCATATGCAAAATCATTCCTAGGATGAAAACCCATGCAGTGTTCGGCTTGCTGGAGCCATTTATGCTACTTGATGAAACATTCTGTGATGGGAGAACAGGATATAAATTTTGTTGAGTTAAAGCAGGCTCAGCATACAGTCATCGCTGATACAAAAGCACTTGTCTGGCAGATTCAGTATGACCCTACCACGAGGGTCCCACATGCCAAAGTAAAATAATGGCCACTTGGGCCCCTGCATCAATACTCACAAAATATATCCCAACCAAATATATATTACATGGTTCAAGAGTTAATAAATTACTCTTATACAACATATATTAAAATTACAACATTCTAATACATGTATACAACATAACCACCAAAGCCACAACTCGGCTTTCTTCTCACACAGCCTCTAATGAGTGCCGCCTTCTTGATCGCTCCCTGTACCTGAAATGGTGATCCCTCGACAGGGTGAGCAAAGCCTAATAGAGATAATTTCCCTACATGAGTTACCACACTAAGTGCACGCGTGGCAAACAATCACATTCAAGCGATACATGATCCTACTTGAATGCACGCTAGCCATGGATGAGAATGTGACTCACCACATCCCGTATCGGTCTCACCGACTCCCTCACTCATGCAAGTTTCCAAGTATGAGCTCTTGTCATTTTTTAGATGACAACCCGAGATTACTCTTAATCTTTCATTTTCATTTACAACCATTTACCTCGAGTACTCGCGACTCCTCAAGCGTGCATTTTGCCATGGATGAAAACCGTTTAAACAAAGGTATTTGTTTTTAGCTGTGGACAACCCTCGTCATGGTCACACCGACTCAGATAATCTATATTGTGGACAACCCTTCGATGTATATCAATTGGGCTGACTCCGACGATTGATATTTTATAGACAACCCTCCAATGTATATCAATTGGGCCGACTCCGACGATTGATATTATATGGACAACCCTCCGATGTTGTAGTGGACACACTCCGATAAATAATATTGTTGATCAACCCTCCGAAACAATTCTCTCAAGAAACCACCTCATGCACTCACTCCTATTGTTCTAGGGTGCCCCAGTGCATATGAAATGCAATGAGCCAACCATTTCAGCAACCCGTGCGACTCATTTGGAGCGTTGTCCTATTAATCAAGCCCACTAATCAACATCCGACGGTGTTGATCACAACCCGTACTCATTGCGTCAAACACCTAACACGTGTCGATCTCAACTATCCACTCACACCTAATTTCTAGGTTATCCTAGTGCATATGAATGCATGATGCCAATTCGATACATTCATGCTAATATTATGCATATATATTAACGTAATTAAATCACATAAAACATGTTATGCAAATTCACAATCAATTACACCAAAATTAAACTCTTGTAAATTTAATTAACAACCTTGGCTTGATGCATTTTGAATTACTCATCCATACACATTTTCACACAAAAAAATAATTTCGTGTCACTATTTATGTTACTATTCACATGAACAGTAACCCCTTGGGTTACTGTTCACTCAAAATAGGAATTTTCTTACTCAGTTCAAAGCTTTTGAGACCGAGTCTACGGCTAAAATAAGCCTCAGAACATTTCTAACAATTTACATGGCTCTTAGCCAAAGATTAACACAAGTAGGAAAAGATCCCTACCTTGTGGAGTTTGACGAAACTCTAAGATTTTGGTGCCCACGCGTAGCTCTCGTCGCGTAGATCAACTTTGCCTTTAGCCCCGACAAAAATCTATGGTCCGATTTCCATAGATATAAAAAAGAAAAGAAGAAAAGAAATAAAAAAAATAGAATTCTCTCCTCAGAAAGCGCTCTCCGCCCTCCTAAAATCATTTGCTTTTCCTTTAACTTTTATCCCTTTTTATTATTATTATTATTATTATTTGCATACATGATTTATATTTCTTTATTTGGGTCCGTTTCTGTCCTGAAATTTTTTTTTTTTTCAGTTCACTTTATTCCAAATAGACTTAGTCGAGCCATTTCTATTCCAAAAATTTTCGTAAAAATCTAGTCACCGAAGTCATATGACTTACTCTTTCGAAAATTGTAAAATATTCCGCTTATCTCGGAATTTTAGCGAAGCTTTTCTGGGTTGCTAGATTTCGTGAACCTTGAATTTATGACGATCCGTTTCGTCATCCGAGATCTAGAGAATTTTCTAGGCTTCCCTGAACTCTTCTAGTAATTTATTATTTTTATTATCATTTTGTCATTTTTTAAAATTTCTAATTTTCACGGGTTTTACATTCTTCCCCCCTTAACAAAATTTCGTCCCCGAAATTTACACGTACTAGCACACACAAACACATGTATATGCAGTAATATTCTATCTAAAAATAATAAATCTATCTAGCCGTCCTTAAATAGGAAAGGATGTATGGCGCATACGTGTCTCAGCGTTCCCACGTTTCTTCCTCCTCCTTGGTGTTATCACAACACTTTATTAATCGCCGCGGTCTTGCATCGCAAAACCTTATCCGGCTATCTAAGATCACGCGTTGGTCCTCCTTGAAGGTCCATAAGAGTGTCAACGGTAATCTACTCCCCAAATCATTTACATGTTTGGATTTGTAGTATACTTCCGGAGTATGGAGACGTGGAACACCTCATGGACACCTGATAAACTCGGTAATAGTGCCAACCGATATGCAACTGTTCCCACCCTCTCGAGTACCTCGAAGGGCCCAATATACCTCGGCACTAGCGCCTTTATGAATCTGATACTCTTCTGCTTGGCATCATCTTGAAGGCGTGATCCCACCCACCTCAAACTCCTAGAGGTCGACGTCGCATACATCTGCATAGCTCTTGGCTGGGTTTGTGAGAAACTGACCCATCGTATCAAGCTCACTTCTCGGAGGTGTCTCTAATCATATTAGGACCAGTGATGGAGCTCTCTCCCACCTCGGTCTAACATATCGGTGATCTGCACGGCCTCCCATACAACGCCTCATATGGTGCCATCTGTATACTCTCACAGTAGCATTTGTTGTTGTAGGGCGAATTCACTAAAGACCGTCTCTTCCCGACTACCCTTATGATCAGGGCGCATGCTCATAGCATGTCCTTTAACACACATATAGTCCTCTCAGTGACCATTTTATTACGTGGGTGGAAGAAGTTGTACTCATGGTCGGTAGGTATTGCCCATAAGCGTCATGTTGTCTTGGGATATCTCCCTAACTCTCCAGCGATGATAACCGGTGCGAGTCTGTCTTGGGTAGACTCGCGCCCTTTGTGATTAAGCAGTCATCGATCCTCGGTAAGGGATCACTGGAGATTCTTACAAGTAACCTGACGATTATCGGTAATCAATGCACAGTCGAAGGGTCTTGTTTTTCTTCTTTGCAAATAGAATCGGAGCGCCCCATGGTGAAGTGCTTGGTCTAATGAACCCCTTGTCTAGGAACTCCTGTAGCTGGACTCACGAGTTCTGCTGACTCAGCGTAATCTGTGCGGAGTCATAGAGATAGGCGAAGTACGAGGTGTGGCTCGATGTCGAAGTCTGACCCTCTGGAGGCAATCGGTAACTCATCGGGAAAAACATCCTCATGCTGTAAACTAAAGGTAGATCTAAGTCGGTCTCACCTCGTCCTCCAATTAAGGCTTGCTAATGACTACGCTAAGCATCCACGACACACGGACTGCATTACAGCATGCAGAGCGAAATATCATCTTGTCCCCACTGAAATACAACCTGATGCCGTCTTGCGTGTGGCGTGCCTCTACGCTAACAATCGATGAACCATGTAAGGTTGTCGTGATCCATGCGAGGATGACATCGAACTTCGACATGTCCATGATCCTCGAGGTCCTTTGTGAGTAGAGTCGAGAGATCTACAACTCACAACCATGACCATATCATCCACAATTCGCCTAATCCCTAGGGGAGAATTCACCTTCTAAAGGCTCCTCAGGCCTCAACCTCTAGCCACATTCATCACTTGGCGATGCGACGGTGAATGAATCGGCCTTGAATCAAATAACCTCTGCCCGCGGCGAGATGGCAGCGTACTGCGTATAATTGGCTGATCTGGCGGCTCGGCCGTGGCCTGCAGGCGTAGACACGCCCCTGAACTCCTGACGTCCCTGCATATGGGCCTCGCCCTCTACCTCGGCTTATAGTCTGGCCTCTCTAGCTTGCACGTGTAGCAGGAGGGTGCTGTGGCTCCACACAAACTGAAAGCGCTCTACGCTGTCTGGCTGTGGAGGAATATATTGTATCCTCTCTGTTCTCTGTTGGTGAGATGTATTTGTCCCAAAACCACGGATCCCACATCTGCAGGAAATCCTCTCATGTCGAGTTCTTGTGATGACTGCTTCCTCCTTACTTGGCAATGACCACAGTCGTCTGCAGTGGCGCGGCCTTGGAGCCTCGTGAACTGACCCTCTGCTTCTTTCGAACTAGAAGAGGCCGAGCTCTCTCCCTTCCTCTTTGCTACTAACAACAGCATCCCAGAAGTGCTCAGGAGCATCCTCGATCTCTCTCTATGGTCGGTACATTCGACCATGAGTCATGTCTGTGGCGAAGTCCTCACGATCACGCCAGGAATGGACTAGCGGCCCATTCTCTAATCTCGACTTTGGCCATATGCGCTGGCCCGCGTGGTCATCGCAAAACATGCCAGCTCGGTGAATCACGGTCCCCGTACTCCATCAACATCATCGTTCTGCTTGACTCCCAGGAACTCTTGGGCCTTTGCATGTCTGCGGTGGCGGAAAATCTTGCTCATAAAGGCAGTGGAACTCTGTTGTCAAGTCATTGCCTCTAAGTCTAAAGGTCTTAATCCGGATCCATACACTTGGGACTCACCCTCTAGATGGAACGTAGCTAGCCTGATCTTAGCCACATCGGAGGTAATATCCGCAGCCTCGATACCTTCTCGTCTGGAATTGATAGTGCGCCACCGTGGTTCCGCTTTATGAGCATGAAGGATGATCTTGACTTAAACCTCTGGAGATTTTCCGGACCTCCTTGACTACCAGGCACTAGCATTGCAATGTGACCGGCTCTGACCCCAGCGGCCTCAACAAAGGCCTGGTCAAATACTAAAGTGGTGCTTGGCTAACACCTTGTGGGTGACATTCGTCCTCGGCATGACTTGCCATACACATGTCAATTAATGACAAACTTTTATTTAATCCCATTTTAGTCTAACTAGTAATGCACATGCTAATTACTAATAGACTTGACAACCATGAACTGACCCGTTCATCACCTAAGTGGTGCTAATTGCTAACCACTCCTTTTATTTATTTGAATAAAATTCAAAACTTTCTTGGTCATTTAGTTTCAGAACCCACACAGGTTATGGTTCCTAACCTTGGCATTTCCATATTTTTCATTTAATTGGACTATTTAATTTCTCAAACAAAACTTGTTCTCACTAAACCTAGTGCTCAACATTTTCTATACTATTCACTAAGCATACAATTTCAATCCTGATTCATACCTGACAACTCTTCATTTGTGCGCGATCACACATAAAACACAACATTGCATGCGATGTTCTAATCAATCCGTATTGTCTAGGTAATCACATACCTAACCCACATCGAGCCACACAGTGGTGAGTAGTGTATACCCTAAATGACTATGGCCTTGGCCCCGAGTCCCCCGAGCCACTGGGTATTAGTATCTTAGGCTACGATCTGCATTTGTGGCCCTGGCAGGGGTGTCAGATTAGTGTTTCCAAATCGGCAGCGGAATACTACGTGAATCTGCCAAGATGTGAAGGAAAGAAATAAAAAAATAAATTCTCTCCCTCGAAGCCTCTCCGCCCTCCTGCAATGCGTTTGCCCTTTCCTTTAACTTTATCTTTTATTATTATTATTATTATTATTATTATTTTGCATACATGATTCTTATATTTGTTTGTCGAGTCCGTTTATCCTGAATTTTTTTGATTCACTTTATTTTAAATGAACGAGTCAAACTTCATTTCCCAACCCGAGATTTTATTAAAATCTGTCCACGAAGTCGCGATGGCTTATAACCGCAAAAAGTGTAAAATATTCAAACATCTGAGTCGATGAAACTTTTAAGATTCGATGGAATTTCGAGGCAATTTAGCAGCGTGATCCTTTTCTTCCATCAAAGTCAAATTTTCAAGCTACACGAACCCTTCTGGTAATTTATTATTTTTATTATCATTTTGCCATTTTTAAAAATTTCTAATTTTCTCGGGTTTTACAGAGCTTCTTTCTCCTTCTTCTTCTTCTCCCTCTTTCCTCTTTTCTTTTTTCCTTTTCTTCCCCTCCCTCCATCGGATTGTTTGGTCCAACAAGTCAAGTGGGATGTCCTCTCTTGCCATGTGTCACCCTCTCATTGGCTCTCTTGGATTCCCATAACTTTCTTGCTCAGTAGCTTTGGATTTTTCGTCCTCTTAGGTCGTGACATGGCCACCCTTGTTATTGGCATTTAACCTCGGAATTTGTGCGTGGCTTAATGTGAGCCATCAAACATGTGTCAAGTGTCACTCGTTACTCTCGGTGCCTCCAAAAACGTGAAATTCCGACTATCTCGGAATTCGACGGGGTAACTAGATTTCGCGAGACGGTTCTAATGGTGAAGTCCGTTTCATCATCTGAGATCTAAAAAAATTCCAGGTTTTCAACCGAAATTACTGTTTTACCCTTTTTAGAAAAAATAGATTTTTCCCGGGTTTTACAAGATATGTTTCCTATATACTACGAATTGATATACTTCATTGTTTCAATAAAGTTATTATTTTGTAATATATTTATTAGGTCTTTTGATTATTGATCAATTGTTTTTTGGATCAATAAATATTCTTAATGTTATAAAATATTCCGGCATGAAAATGGTGATATATTTTAATGGTGTTTCAAAGAATTGGAGTAAATAATAGAAAATATTTTGTTTAGGGGTATATTTTAGCAGTTAAAGTGGCATGATCACAATCGACCAAGTGATGTAAGAATTACTAAATTAGTGACAAAACCCATGACTTCAATAGACCAAGATGCTCAAGGAACTAAATAGCTTGGGTAAAAGACTTCATCATTCAAGGTGTCACACCCCAAAACCAATCACGGATTTTTTGTTACGTGTGCAAAGCAAAGTTATTGAACTTAGCAAGCCTTCCCTTCCCGTCTCTCAAAAGTAAAGTAAAACGAGACGAAACATCCTTTATAGGAAAACTCTTCCCAACTTGTATTTTTGCACTAACAAGATACAAAATTCAGCCAATGTCTCAACACTTGGTCATTACAAAGAGAACCCATAAAATAAAACGTACACAACACTCTTCCTTGCACTCTCACACTTTCCGTGTTCTTTAACATCTCATATGTTCTTAAACACGTGTGTGTTTATAATGAGAGGAGGAGAGACATTATAAAGGGATCTAAGTATCCATTTGGAATAGTTACATCACTTTCAGAATAGATGCATCCATTCACAAACATCATGTCTCTCTTGAACATGTTCTTCTCTTCACAATGGTTGCGAGCCCATGCTCCCTTGGGCTTGGTCCATGAGGTGCTCTAATTACCTCCCTTGTGATCAGTTGCATCCCTTCCCAAAGAGATGTCAACCAATGAGTGTCCAAGTTTCCTCTAGGTCTGGCCCTTGGTCCATGATTGAAGAGTTGTTTCCACTGCCACTTTCTCTAAAAGGTGCAAGGCACGCCAAGGCTTTTCAAGCATCTGTCAACTGTCTTAAACATCTCGAAGTGTCATCTCACTGCTACATGATTGGATACGCGACCATGGGAGCAATACCATGGCTTGTTTGCCTATGGTCCCTTATATGATCATACAACTCACCTGAATCGTTAGTTTACATGCACTGATCCCACACACTGCCTTGCTTATGTTTAGGTCCACTTATGGGTGTAAGGCAACCCATGAGACCCTCCATATACGACCCACAAACCCAAGTCTGAGGACCACAAGGGAGAAGTTGTTGTGCTGGAGAGAATTTGGAAGACATGAACTTCACTTATTTCCGAATTTCCTTTCTTGCTCATTTATCTTATTTTTGGTTAAGTGGTTGTTTTTAACTCCATCACTAAGATTCTAAGAAGGGAATATATGTAGGAGCACAAAACCCATATTTAAATATTGAATTAATTAAAGATCTTTGATTATTTATCTCTATTTAATCATGAGTTTCCCTCTCCCTTCTTTTATATTTCATATTTCCCTCATCCTTTTATTTTCTTGGGGTTAGAACTTTCTCAAACAGTGTTGAGATTAATTTAACATCTCTATTGTTTCTGATAAACCAAGAAGGTCAACAGTGGCTAAAGAAAAATCGATGTTGGACCATGCAAATAAAGCAATGTGATTGCTTGACAGGTTGCAAGGAAGAAGTCTAAGTTTGTTAAACGTGTTCACCAGCTTGCTTACTGAAGAATATGACCTAAGAATTAGGATTTGTTGTTATTTTACATTGTTATTTAAACTCCTAACCATTGTTGTTAACAAGGTGAAGCTTATTGCAATCAAAACAAGCGTGGTTTGTTCTCAACGAAAAGAACTTAGAGCAGCCTCGAGAGGCTACCAATAAACCTCCCCCTTTAGCTATTTTAGCTAGTTTAATCCTAAAAATCAACTCCAATAGACTCGGTATTTGCCTAGCTATTTCCCATTTCCTTCGTTGACTCGCCACATGTAGCGAGCCATCTTCCTCGCCAGCAAGCTTCCCGCCATGGCCCAAATGCAGCGGCGGTGAGGTGAAGAGCCATCCGCAGATGAAACCGTTCTGGTCGGCCGACGAAGGCGGATGTTTGGTACTGAGGGGAGGCGGAGGACGCCGGGGAGTGAGAGGAGGAGGCGAGGGTATTGTCGATGGCTAATGCGTGGCGTCGATGATCCGGGGTGTGCCGTCGGGAGGCGGCGAGGGAAGAGGCTGGCAGTTGAGCTGGGGGTTTGATGGGTTTCCTCCTCGGATGTTGCTCATCTTGACCGACACCGCAAGTTCTGCGCACCTTGCACAATCAGGTCGATTGCTTCCAATAAACTGAAAAAAAAAAAAAAAGAAGCTCTGCAGCAGAGCAGAGAAGATGATGATGATGGGGAAGGGGAGGAATGAGAGTGGGGATGGGAATGGTTGGGGCTTTGCGAGCCAAGTAAAGGAGGGGCTTGGGCCCAAAAGGGTTGTGTCCTCTTCTCTTTAATGAGTGGGTTTCAATTTTATCACCCTCTTCTTTTTTTCAGTTTTTTTGCGGTGGATACCTAAATTATATATTTATAAGACTAAGATATTTGATGACATATTTCTTTTAGCTGTATGTGTATTCCTAAATAAGCTTACTTAAAAAGTGAATAATTTATCAACCAATTTAAATATAGCTTTAATTTATCACATCTCATTTGTAATAGGAAAAAAACTTGAGGTCCAACATATTTTAATGCAATGCTTGATTCTAATTTTTATTTACTCTATACATAGTGACATATCTATATAGTATTTTAGATTTTATTTTTGAAAGTTGGTTAAAGTTAGTTGAAGTGGATAGTTAAAATAGATAGCCTTGTTGGAGTTACTTTAAAAAAGTGGTTAGCTAAAATAGATAATACAATATTTTAATATATTTTGAGTAGCTATTTTAGATAGCCTTGTTGGAGATGCTCTTATTTCCTAAAATTCTAATAGACTGGACCTATTAGTTTTAGGGGGAGGTGTATCGTTTGGTCCTTTCATTGCTTCATTGCTTTGTAGATTAGTATGAATTCAAATATGATCGCAACATTGAAGGCAATTCAAGAGTGTTGCTCCTTATCCCTACATCAAACCTTACAACAATATATGGCAACATTTAACTTCCAGCTCGAGTAGTTGTGCTCTCAAATTTACGAATCTTCAAGTGCTTTTGGTGTCTACTCTCGTCCTGTAACGCCCCATCCGAGGCAGGAGAGGGGACACCACACGGGACATGGACTTCTTAAGCTAATTTTCCGACATTTGTGGGCCCATTTCAAAAACATGATATCATAACGCTTAAAACTTATGAAACCTGCAAGTAGTGGTGTTTAAATTATCATTTACATATATTGGAGTCCCATTTACTTGTACTTATACAAGTTCCACTATTACAAAATTTTATATTTACATTTCAAAAACAAATTCATGGACCTACATTAGAAAGACACCCAATGTTGTTTTGGCCCTGGAGAATGCAAAATGTCTCTGACGACCTCTTTAGTACCTACATAGATGAAACACTTGTGCTAAGCTTATAGCTTAGTGAGAAAACAGATAACATATATGACCACAAGCAGTGGTCCTTAATTACAGTATACATATAACATAATTTATATATCAGAATATTCACATCTCCCGTTGGAGTTCATAACAGAAATCTTGTAACAGAAGGTACCCTTAGGTACACTACAGAACAGAACCGAGATATGCCTTAGCATTAGAACTGATTACTTTTGTTTTCATATAATTATTTCCATATATCATCTTATTTAGATACCCAACATATAAGTATTTGCATGCAGAGATTGGAAGCAATGAATGAGAGGGACATAGCACAATAGGTACCCGAAGGTACAATACAATACTGAACAGAGGTGCCGAAGCACAAATAGAGACGTGCATACCCATGTAACAGAAATGCCTTAACACTATGTAGGAGTGCCGTAACATTGAACAGAGAGTGTCGAAGCACTAAACAGAGAGTGTCGAAGCACTAATCAGAGGTGCCTATTTATTCACTATTCAATCTTAGGTAGGCATACAATTATATGTAATACTGAGCTTGTTATATTGTTCTTAATAACATTCTTGTATTTATATAACACTAGCAAATAAGGGCGAACAAGTCACGCCCGAAACAAGTTAAGCCGTCGAGATAGCGAGGTTCAGAGCATTTACATATAACTGGCCCATATGGAGTGCGAATCCTTTCATTCACTTATTAGGATCATCAATTAACCCAATTCCATGCTTACTGTTCAGCTCAATGCGTAAATTCTAACGAGGTTCGAGTTCACTGAGTGTAGGGGGTGATGAGCTTAAAAGTCATCATTTTAGTCCGTTTTTACATTGATTTGAATGTAAAAGAATAGTTAAGATCACGGAGATATGAAAGTCACCAAATTTGTTATTTGCGGGAGTATAAAAGAAAGAAGAAAATCGGTGGAAAAATCACGTGCGCGCGGAGTAATCGAGAAAATAGCGGGCGAAATGAAAGCAAGCGGTAGCTTATGTTGCCGGTTTGGGGTTCACAGTCCAGTCATGAGGTGTGACATCGGAAGTGAAGGAAATCTGAAGTGCAGTGTGACATGGATAACAAGATATCGAAATCACTTGACGGTATCATGAGAAGGCTGTAAAGAAATGAAATGCGAAGTCATGACGTGAGGGCTCAGTCGTGACATCGGGAACCACCCAGTTCAAAGGCTGAGTCATGGTGGAAATTGGCGACAAGATCACGGGTAATACACGCGACCATGAAGAACGAATAGTTAGGGCTTGCTGGAGGCATGGCGTAGATCCATGACCGAGGGATTGATGTCAGCGGCAGCAAAAAGCGTCGAAAGGAAGATACAAGTAGCGACCAAGATTGGAAGCATGCGATGTCAGGTTGATGTCCGACAACGCTATTGATATCGCGACATCTTGAAAACCGATTGAAACACCTGGAATCGTTTAGTGATGTCACGTGAGAGATTGATGTCGCGACATCACGAAGACAAGTTTAATCTTGCCGGAAGACATGGCGAGAATTACGCGACGTGAGATTGATGTCGCGACATCACGAGAGCAAGTTGAATCTTTGCGAGAGGAACATGAAATGCGAATTCGCTGACGTGGTCGAGTCGCGACGTCGAGGAGACCGGTTGAAATCGCAAGGGCTTGGTTAGATGTGGCGACGGAAGGTTGTTGTCGCGACACGGAAACGACGGTTGACTCCGGAGAACTAGTCGATGTCGCGGCGAAGAGATTCAGTGGCGACATGGGAACGCGGATGAAGGCGAAAGAATGGCTAGCATCGCGACGAGAGATCGATGTCGCGACATGAAGATATCGATTGAAAGATGCATTTCATTTAAGGCGATATCCGCGAGAAGAGAGAATAGCGTCAGCGACATCGAAACTTGGCTATGTGAAACTGCGAAGAAGTAAGCTGATGTCGTGATGAGAGGCGTGTGAGCATCACTATGTCAGTTGGTTGCATAGGCGAGCCCGAGGTCGCGGCGTGAGATCGGTCGCGACATGGATGATGTCGCGACAATTGAGGTCGCGACGGGCGACAACATGGGCCAACTAACTGGAATCCGCAAGGATTTGCATTGGAATTAGGGTGATTAAAGAAGAAACCACTATAAAATAAATGACTATCAGGAAGGGGGAAGCGACGACGTGACGAGTGCGGATAGCTGAAGGCTCATTCTCTTTATTTTTAGTTTTCTTTTCTTTTCTTTTCTTTATTTTTTCTTCAATGTTGATAGTTAGAGATTAGATTAGATTTATCGTTCTGGTTTTCTTTTATTTTACGGAATTGGAATTATCGTTTTGAGCTAAAAATTTGAATGAGAATTCAATTCTTTTCAGAATTACTACCTGGAATGTTGAAGTTGAGACAAAATTACGGAATTCGACTATCCGATTTTCAAAAATCTGAGTTATTCTTATGATCGGAGGAATGTTGTATTGTGTAATTTGGCTATTGAGAACCCCGGCTTCCATTAAGTGAATGCCTTTATTGTCGATTATCTTTCCTATTGTTATTTCCCGGCAAAATTCTTGAATATCGAGTTTATGAATTTACTTTCGGTTATGGGTTTAGAGTTTTTTGATCTGAATATCAGTTTCTTATGCAGTTTTAAGGTTGTTTCATTGCTCAGTTTCAGGAGGTCCTACGGGTGACACGAGAGATGACAAATCACAGGAGTTATGAATATTTCTTTGAAGGTATATTAACTTTCTTTATTAAGTCTAATAGGCTTCGTGAGAGTTTACTTGATAAATCCTCTTCTCTTGAAATCGAATGAGTTAGATGAGTTATCAATTTAAACAAGCGAGAGAAGTTCACCTCCGGTCGAATGATGAAGCCCGGATCCGTGTTAGGCTGAGATCTAATCAAGGAGGGTGATCTATTTTTAATTTTGGAAGAGTAACACAGAAGTTGTATATCCTTGTAATGATAACTGGGAAGGCTGGAATATAGATCTGCAAATGGGGTATGATATTGCAAAGAAAAATACCCGAGGAATTGAAGTCACTGTTAAAAAGTAGTTATCTAATTCCTTTGCATTCGAGAATCGGGTGAATTAGATAATGAAATGTGAAGTGTGGAGAGATCATTTGGAACTATTAGCATATGGGCTGATTTGAAATATGGAGATTCACAAGCCAAAATTAACGAGTTGACAACGGGGTGATGCTTCACAATAGCATTGATCTATAATGTGTTCTCTAATCGATAATTATTCAATTCCTATTCATTTTCCTAACTACTAATTATTCTTTATTCTTTGTATTCAAGTTTATTGTTCATTCAGTTATTTCCCTTTGTTCGTTTAACTTTCCAGCACCTTAATCTTTGGATCTTGCACTATCGTTTAGTGAGATCCCGAATAGTATGGAAATTGAGTAGTCAGGGTAGTTGATTTAAAATTCTTGAGATCTCACGTGGGATCGATATCCCGAGACTTAAATCCATTTACATTACTTGTCGACTGTGCACTTGCGGAATATCAGACCAAGCAAACTTTGAAAATGATTTACTCTAGGGAGATTTTGGACATAGTATAATGTCCATCGGTTTATGGCAAGGTTATGGGGATTAGATAATAGTCCTTTGGTAATTTGTTATAAGCTGGTGCAAATGTCATTTGGTCTCTGTGACAAGCTTATTGGCATCATTGCGAGGGGATTAGTCATTAGTCCTTGTATTGAAAATAGTGTCATAAATTTAACTATATATCTTTTGGTCAGGTTAACAAGTTTTATGTGGATTCTTGCAGATCAAAAATTTAATAAATCAATATTCGGATGAAGAAGGAAATACTAATTTGGACATTTAAGAAAAAGAACAAAAATAGATTTTCAAAGCGTTAGATTCGAGTTTATTACTAACCTTTAACGAAACTCATTGAATATTTTTGATGATTTGACTAATCCTATTAATGGGAGTGTGTTTTGCTTTCAGAAAAACTTTGATGCATAGGAAACAGAACACTGATCAGAAAAACTTTAGTTTGGATGATCCAATTGGAATGATTCCAATTTCTAAGTAAAATAGATTCATAGAGGGACAAGAATACATGAATGAGGTGTGAATACATGGCTATCATCACAGTACAAGTATCTACGAAATGCCATATGTAATAGAGCGTAAGAAACATGAATATGATATGAAACATGAAAGCAGTGAAACATGAACATGAATAGAAAGGCAATATGTCACGAATCGTAATGTGGCTAAGAATGCCCCTATTATAAGATAGTAAGTTGCGAACTCATATAATTGTAAAATTGCCTAAGACCGGAGTTATTGAATGACATGGCACCTGCGCTGCATGGGCGGTCGCGATATAATTGCCGGTACTCTCACGATTGATCTGGCGGCCTTTCGACCGATGTGACATTAGTGCCGATACTCTGCGATTAGTCTGACGGCACTCATCGGTCGCGACCTCTGCTTTGTGCTCACGGCACCTCGGTCTTGTCTTTGGCTGCCAGACCCTTATTGTGCTATATCTGCTCATTTCGTATTCTTGAGTGCAGAGCAATCCAGTTATATGATAAAATTCTAAACAAAGAATAATAGTAAAGAAATGAATATGGTAAAGATCTTAATGTACCTACGGGTACCTCTGTATCTGTTGATGGTACCACAGGTATAGTATAATAAATCTACGTAGTACCTCACAGATACCTGTAATACGTTCGGTAGTACCTACGAGATACTTCCATTATAATGAATCATGAAGAACTTCTGTATCGTTAATATAAGTATAAGTTACGTATTATAATTATAAGATCGATAGTATGTATAGTACTTAGTACTAATGAATGCATTATAGAACCTACGGATACTTTTGTCTGATAAAATCTACATAGTACCTATGGGTACTTAATTATCAAGTAATAAAGTATAAGATCGGTAAAATGATATATGTATTCAGTAATACAATTACTAAGGTCTGAAATACAGAATAAGCATAAGTTACGTGGCCCCTCCCAGTTTACCTTTTGTATCGATTAATTTCACCTTGGTACCTCACAGTGCCAGTATAAGCTACGGATAAAGGACAAAGCTGATAGTACCTCACGGGTACCGCCGTATAGTATAAGTTAGTAGTCTCTTGCACGGGTACTTTTAAATAATACAAGTTTGATATAAGCATAAGTATGTACTTTGGGATATTAGACAAGTAGTACTTACGGTCGTTGGTCACCAAAGAGATAATGCCCGTAATATCTGTGAGTACCTCTCAGCACCTCCAAACAAGTGTAATCCCGTAGTATGTTAAGGTAAGCCCTATGGCATATGTAAGTCTCAGAGCACCAAGGGTACCTCCTCCTCAGATAAGCATAAGATTTGTAACTCCTACTGAGATCCGAATAAGTATAAGATAGATAGAAATGTACGAAAGATGGATAGTTCAAGACTTCTAAGATATGAGGGAATATGAACAAGAAAATCGTGTCCTTCGAGATATGAACCAAGATGAACCTATGGGTACTCGCATAATTATATGCCCATTTGTATAATAAAGCCATGGAACATAAACCATGCAAATTTGAATAATGAACAACAAGAGAGAAGCGGGAATCTCAATTCGTCCGATCAGATATACGTATCTCAGATAAAGCCTTATACTCCTATGGAGATGTAAGAATCCCGTTAAAAGTCAAGGCGTACAAGTAGATAGACGCTTATGTCAATGACATGAATAGGAACACGACTAAACCCGAAAAGTCATGATACATGTAAAAGAGACGAATCTGATGCCGCTTCACTATCAGATATGTGCGTTTGCTCTGAATATGATATGACCAGTTATACATGTAAAATATATGAATTCATGAAATTTTGATATATGTTTCCGTTATATGTTTATTATGATTCAGTATAAATGCATGTGTATCAGTATAAGTTATAAGATATGTTTCCCACTACAAAGCTTGTAGCACGTGTTTTTAATCCGTGGTATTAGGAGAAGACGTCCGAAAACTTCGCATACCCGGCCTTCTGGCCAAGACACTAGTAGGGGGTCTACTACATGTAGGCTCCTCAGCCTCCGGGACATTTGTAAAATGTGGGTGCAAGCGCTGCATTTGTAAATGGGACTCGTATATGTGTATAGATTTTGATGGACACCACCCTGGTAGTTCTTTGATATGGGCAGGCATGATATTTTGCTTCATATAATGGGTAAAAAAACAATCAGGTAAAGAGTCCAAGATATGGTCTCGCTACCGAACCGGCTTGATCCGCCTAATCGGGTCGGACTCGAATCTGCGTGATAGGAAATCCCTAATTGTAAGACAAATTTGTCTTAAGGTGAATTTTTGCTCAAATTTTGTCTTTTTGCTAATTAGTCCTTCTTCTTCACTCTATTTGGAAGCCAACTTAGCATTATTCTACTTTAACATATAATCTTCTTAACTTATGTTCCTTGAGTCCTTAATTTGTCAAATTACCATTTTACCCATTTTTGACACTTAGCTCTTAATTTTCCGAAAAATACAAATTTGACTTTTATTATACCCTAAACATGTAATAAAACTACTAGGGTATAATTTGGGGTGTTACAACTCTCCCCCCCTTAAAATAATTTCGTCCTCGAAATTGTACCTGAATTGAAGAGTTGCAGGTATTGTGTCCTCATTGTCTATTCTGGCTCCCAAGTTGCTTCCTCCATGCCATAGCTTTGCCAAAAAACACCTTACTGTAGGATTTTAGCTTGTCTTTAATACACTGTTTTAGCCTCATTTATCTAGAGTCGCTTGGCTCTCTTCAAATAAAGTAAAGCTTCTTGATTGCACTTGTATATCTTGTACTGGAAAAATGTGAGATTCACCGTAACGGTATCTTCGAAGCATCGAGACATGGAACACATTATGTAATTTGGCCAACTCCGACAGGAGAACCAAACAATAAGCCACTAGTCCAATTCTTTCTAAGATTTCATAAGGTTCAATAAACCTTGGACTTAGTTTTCTTTTCTTTCCAAATAAAAGTATCTTCCTCCATGGTGATACTTTCAAGAAAACTCCAATACTTATCATATTCAATATCCTTTCTTTTAGATCCTGGTGATACGACTTTGCCTATCACTAGTAAATGCTTTTAACCTTTGGCCGAATTAATTCGAACTTTTTTCTTCGCCTCTTCATCAAGTGTCAGAATTAATTACTCATACCATTCGTATTTGTCTGTGATACTGTGGTCTCTACATTTCCTACCATACAAAGCTTCACAAGGGGCCACACCAATATTTGACTGATAATTGTTGTTGTAGGAAAATTCCATAAGAGGGAATGCAATGATATTCATCCCAACTTAAATCTGGCAAGCACACAACCTCGGCTAATGCCCTTCTCTAACACTTGAATCACTCTTTCGGATTGTCCATTGGTTTGTGGATGGAAGGTTGTACTAAAATTCAATCTAGTACTTAGGGTTCACTGTAATTCTTTCCAAAACCTTGATTTCAAACCGTGATCGCTACGGCATTAATTATTGACAAATGAATTTTTCTGTGCAATCTGATTAACTTCATTCACATACAATTCTGCTAACTAATCCATGGAATAGTCTAGTTGGACTGGTAAGAAGTGAGCAGATTTTGTAAGTTTGTCCAAACTGAATCATGCTTCTTTTGGGTGAGGGGGAAACTCTAATAATAAAATCCATAGCAATAGTTTCGCTCACTTCCATTGTGAATAGATGTGATTTTAATATGCATCATTTGTATTTTTATGTTCACTTTTATTTGTCGATAAGCTCGATATTTGGATACATACTCCATTATATCCCTTTTCATCCCCTCGCCACAAAATAAAAGGTACTGTTTCAAACCCAAAGACCCTTATTACCTCCTGCAGATGATGGTGAATATGGCATTGTGGCTGCCACACATCAATTTCTTTTCATTTCCTGCACACTGCACTGGCAATATGTTAGTTCGTAAAATAAACTCCTCCATGATGCTCTTCATAAATAGCTTCGACTTGTCTCCATTTAACAACGTGATGCCCAATCGGGGTCCTGACCCGCCCATTAACCTACAGAATGTGAGGAAGTGGATGCCTGGGTTACCCGTACGCCACTTCACGTAGTAATGGTACAGAGCTCCTTGTACCTTAGAGCTCTGCATCTGAATACAACACCGCATGAAACCCGGGGTCTCAAGCACCCATATAATAACAACGATACAACAGGAGCACAACGCCGTGGGGCTCCACACTACACAATACCTGGCAACACGCATCAACTACATGAATCCAACTATATCCAATAGTTCTAAGAGTTCACTTTACTTTATACAACATATATTAAAAATCTGCACCAATACATTTAGTACATCACAGACCAAAAACCACAACTCGCTCAAGTGCCCCATGATGAGCCGTCCCGTGCGCCTCCCTCAGACTAAAATAATAAATTACTATTAAAGAAGCTATCGTCAAGAAATGGGAATCGCCTCGCTGGCTACTTCCACCTATGCAAGCAATGCTCCAAAATACACACACATTCAAGCAAATGCATGATCCCACTAATGTCTACATGACTAACCTTCCTAACCCCGAGTCCTCACTCGACCCTCTCACACTCGCTCTAAGAAGCCCCGGGGGTATGAGAATTATAGTTTTGTTGGCCAGGCAACCTCCGATGTGTATACCAATCGGGCCATCCGACGTCGTGGGAGTATGATTATTTGTTTGTGGATCACCCGGCGAAATAATGTCAACTAAATGTCCCAATGATTGAGGTTTTTGAATCTTTGACCTCAAACATGATTTAACATTTTTGTGATAAACCCAACCATTTTTCAGACTATCCCATGCACTACCCCTATAGTGTCCTAGATATTCAGAAGCAAAGATATGGTAACTGCATGGTATGCACTCCAATATAGACGTCTAATTCATGCAATATATGTATAGTTAATATTCATACAAAAATTAAATCACACAACTCACAAAACAAATTAATATTTCAAATGATCAAAAGTAGCTCACTCAAGTTAATGATCAAACATAAGCACGGGATTTGAAATTTATTGACAAACCATATATTTTCAACCATATTTGTGAAAATTATGCTCGCTTAAACAAAGAGTCCCCGCCATCGCCCTACCAAACAAATCACTTCCCGGGCTCACCGCGACTCACAGATTTCTCGCCATTTCCCCAACAAACCCGTCGCATGACGATGGAACCATTCGATCATGATGATTAGACCCAACAAATCTAGAACCTGATACGGACCGCCTGGTGGGTCTCAATCTAAACGACTTTGCCCAAGATTTGAACCATCAAACCCGCCGCTCGTAAAAGCCTTAACCAAACCAAACACTACATGGTAATTTAAACAAAGAATAAACCCATACAGCAGAGAACCCTACTCTCTCAAACAGATATAAACCCCAAACGGTACCTACCGCTGGAAGCCCTCTCCCCGCAGCTCTCCTTCGCCCCAAGCATCATTTCACTTACTTGACTGCCTGGGTAAACCAAAGCAGGGCTTTTAAGACACTCTCTAAAATGAGATTCAAGCCTCCCCTGCAAGCCCCTCCCTCCCTTCCCCATAATGCCCTTTGCTTGAAGGCATGCCTACCACAGTTTTGTCCTTTATGACCCAAAACACTAAAAATGGGCCAGCTGTCTCTCATTTCCTAAGATTTGATATTCGTAATTATCTCAATGGGTCCATTTTCACTGCTCACAACATATTACTTATGCGAAGTGAGTAATGTGCAGTATGCACTTTAGTCGCATCAAAACCCACTATGGCACCCGGGCGCGGCGGTCTCACCGCACTCCAATTGCTCTGAATCTACCAAGGCCCCACGTGCAAGATTTGGCGCGGCAAAACCAGGCGGTGGAGAGCATGGTAACGCCATGCGAAGTGCTCTGGGCTGGCCATGGGGGCTATATAGGTGTACCTACAAGAGGACGAAAGATCGCACCCGCTGCGGGATGCGTACCACTGCCAAAGGTCTGGCTTTGAGACAACATCCCGAAGAGTATGACCTTTTGTGGTTAAGCTAGGAATATGAAAGCTCCACCTGTTTTAGATCTCTGAACGACCATCGTATTGAAGACTGTGGCCATGCCCCCGCCACGCTCAGTCTGATTTATTTCTGTTGATGCTATTATTCAATATATTTATCATTTGTCGACATGAAAGTGATTCACTTCCTTACGAGATATCCTCTCTCTCGAGTATAGATCCACTATCTCGTGAATAGGATTGAGTATATCTCTGTATCTCCAACTCGAGACCCCGAAATGCTTAAATGTTCTAACCCTCAGATGCACTCCTGTGGATCTAATATCTCTTTATCATCTAACTCGAAAGTTATTTACCCAGATCCCTGATAACCTCATCTCTCGACCCTTGATCTCCAAAGGTGATTATGCCAATGTTGGCCGACATCAATTGTTATATCAAATCATAGATTTAGAGCGTATTTAGAAAAATAGATAAAATACTAACAATATAAAGTACTCACCTTTAATCCATCAACACATGAGATGTGGTTCAACAAAACCCTAGATATGGATCTAGAACACATCGGGAATGATAGAATGAAATGTTTAGTAATAAAAACATCATTCTCAAATCAAAAAAATGAGAAAAACAACAAAGATAACCTTGCACTTCAAGTCCTGTGGCGCCACCGTCTAATTTCGTGGCCTTCGCTCTCAGACGCTTCCGATACCCCGATTTCCTCAGCCATTCGTGACTTTAAATGATGAGGTGCGTGATTCGAAATGACGTCGCTGACGCTGACGTCAGCGCGAGCGAGGCGCCACGACGCTTCTCGAACGTTGACTCGCATTGTCGACCCAACGCGGACGCCGACGTCATAACGCGATACCCACTTCTCTTGCTTTGCTCCCATTGCTTCCAAAACTCCGCTTCCAACAAATACTCTTTTGTTCCAATGCACTCGCATCCAAACCAAACACCAAATCGGAGTCTAGCCACAAAACTATGAAATTGGTTTCATAAAATAAACCCGAAATGAAAAACTGACGGCTGAGTATAATATGAGTGTTTTGTATTAATTCATCACACCCCTAATCCTAGTTTTCCTGGTTACATTCCTGCTGAACCGACTCTAAATGTACACTAATATATCGACACTAACACTAAGACAAGCAGCCATGGCATGCTTAAAATGGAGGATCATTGATCGACTTACACCGCATCGCTTTGCTCAAGTTCACAGATGCACAGCGTATGTTTCACCGTAAAACTCATTGAATCCAGTGGAAGTGACTAGTGTCTCAAATTCCATGGTCTTCAATAAATCTTCCCAATGACCCTATGTGCGATAATGAATGACCCTGTATGCCTAAAGTTCGATAATCTCCAAAATCCTAAGCCCACCATCTATTTGGGGAAAACTAACTAGAAAAGGATAGGAACGCACCCATTTATTCGTCAAAAATACCTAAAATCCTCCTGGTACCAAAAGAAATGGAAAGACTCAGTGCCGGGCAGTTTTTAGTTGAAAGTATACCCCGTAGCTGGATCCTACCGTGACTTCACCGCTTGGTTAAGGGCACTGTGCATTAAGTTCCCTCCAACTTCACCCGAACACTCAAACCAAACTCAAAGGCTCCCAGTTGTGGAAAATCCATCTTCTGTCCTATGAAGGGTGCTGAAGTCACGACCCCAAATACTGGCTTAGTGGCATTAGGCTTTGAAAGGCCCCCTCTGACCAGCACTGGATTCCGATCGGGTGATCCACTTCATTCTAACCTCACCCCGACTCTTTGACTTTTTTTTTTTTTTTTATTTTTGCTTTTTTATTTTTTTTATCAATGAAGTTAGTAGTGTGTGAATGTGATAGGATCATCAAGAATTAGTTTCGACTACCCGGATTGGTTCATACTAAACTCGACCTATTCAACCCACTATCAGCATCCAACAAAGTTGTATGATCCAAATCATCCATGTCAAGTTTTTAATTCAAATTCCAAAAAATGATCCTCGACCCTCTCAACATGGCACACATAACGTTAATTACTACATACGAATGACCCAATGACATGCAAACAAACTAACACATGAATCGCCAAAAATAAATGGAAAAGTAAACCTAAACCACGCAGATATTACAACCAATATGTTGAACGAAACAAAACACTACCCAAATACTAAAAACAAAACATAACTAAACAAAACAAAAACCCGATCACCACCACTTCCTTAAACAAAATATCCAAAGTGTCCCCACCGCAATAAACAAAAGTAGAGGTGGGGCGGGACTCCCCGTGATCATCGGGCGTGGCGTGGTGGTGTGTGAAAGGCAAGGAGACGGGCGATCTCGGGCCTCGCAAGGACTCTTCGGGTCATTAAGAACGATGGCCCGATTTGCCGTGGATGCTATGCATATCAAGACGAGGGCCTCGATATCCCCGTGCGGAGACGAAATCTCTGCTCCGGTTCATCCCCGTAATGCATCGGCGTCTGTGGCAGAGCACCGGTCCCGATCGCGAGGGACTGACGAGGCCGCTCCGTGAGGCCGTAGGTGGTGCGAGGGCGGGACAGGATCGGCCAATGTCTCCCGGGATCGCCTGTGAAGCTACACCAGCCTGGAGAAGCCATGCAACCACCCGCCCAGGCTTATGACCGGAATCATATAGATTCAGTCGCGGACACCAGTGTGTCCCGCCGACCGAAATGGCCTTTATAGCGGATGTTTCATGCCTCATTACTGCCGAGAGCACCCCATTGCTCAGACAAGCCAAAGATAAGGAAGGTGCCCCAAGTCTCATCTCTGCGTCCCAAGTATGGGAGGGGAGATGGCATCCCCGATAACCCCGCCCAACATCGAAGGGTATATCCTAGTAAGACGGCATACTGGTAGGGGCATGCTCGCGCTCACTACACGCTCGTCGCTTCGAATGAGACGCCGATACGGCGAAGCCGGTGCCGCACTGGGAATGAAGCGCCAAATGCAGCCGCTCGCGGGACGCGATGGCTCGCGACTATTGATTTTCCACTCACCCCGACCATTGGTCATCACGCCGTGATAACTTCGTAGCAGGCGCTCGTGGAGCCGATCGAACCCGGCCTCCGGGCGGAGGCGCGGTTCTACTGAGACAACTATTGATCGACCGCACCGGTCGACCACGCCCGCACCCCGACTTCTTCAAGACACGGGAGGCGAAGATTGGCGTGAGAACTCTCACCACACCCATCGCTCGGCCGGATGAGGTGGTCGCGTACAAGGCACGCCCATCCCTTAGCCGCAATGGTCTTATGGAAAAGTCATCTGGGTGAGAAACCTCCTTCTCCCTGAGATGAACGCACTGGCTGCAAATGGTGCTAAACCGGACCCGCGGCACCGTGATTCACAAACCGCTGACATCGTAGTGGAGTCGGCCTTCGCTCGGATCGACCATTGTAGGCAATTTTTGCCTTACCGTACATATTGACTACACACGTGGTAAAGGATACCAAAGTGACACCTACCACTTGCACTCAAAACAAAAACAAACACCTAGTGTGCACTAAACAAACCAAAACTACTAAGGTGCTAGTAACCTAACTATGACCCAAGACCGAAAATAAACCTAACAAATACCCTAAACGTGAACCTAAAAGATCCCTAGACTAACCGTGAATGCCGTGGCACCCTGTAAGGTCGATACTGTGAGCTAGGAACCGAGCACAAGCAGGGTGGGCCACAAATGACCAGACTCCAAAGGTGTGAGGAGAGCCTGGGCACAGGCGGTCGGAGGGCAATGGTGGTGGGCCTCCGCCGCCGTGACAAGGAGCTCCAGAGGTCACCGGGTGGGAGATGTGCAAGAGGGCTAGGGTTTCGTGGTGTGTGCGAGGCGAAGAGCAAAATGAATCGCTTCGGGCCTTTAAAATGTAATCGCTTCGCGATGGCGGGGGCACGCCGCGACGCATTAGAGGAGAGTCAAAACCAACGCCGCGACGCTGATGGTAACGCCGCGACGCGATGAGAGCGGCATTCGCTACGACGCCGCGTTATCGACATCGACGCCGCGACGCGCGATATATTCATAAAAATTCACGCCGCGACGCCATCCACGCCGCCGACGCGACGTGAGCCGGGATTAACAACGCCGCGACGCTGGAGCGTCAACGCCGCTGACGCCCAGGGCTCATTAAAACCACGCCGCGACGCTCCAGAAGTGGGAAATCGCGCCGCGATTGTCATCCCCACGCCGCGACGCCGCTCCGTAGAAGGGTCACCTCTAGCTCGCTGACGCTCAACCAACGCCGCGACGCGCTACGTAGAAGGTGCCCAAAAATTTTGCCACACTAAGCGTACTCGGGTTCGCGAGAACCCTCACTTGTAAAATGTGATACCTGACTGTAATGCTCCGCAAGACTTGATCCTCCCCGCATCTACGCCGCTCGGGTCCCTCGAAAATAAACAACCAAAGTATTAATCGATTACGCCAAGACCAAGAAACGAATATTACTTAAAATAATCACTAAAAACACCGAAAGAAATTGTCACCTAAAAAAGAAAAGTGTAAGGGAAACTTGGGGCTGCTCCCAAGAAGCGCTATGTTTAATGTCGCTAGCCTGACGTACTTCGACCCTAATGTGCTCTGGAACCCGAACTCAAATGATCGCTTTACTATACTTCGCCCTGCAGCTCACATAGGAATGATTTGCTTGTCTCCGCAAGAAACCACACTCAAGGCCATCGCTTCAATCGCGGGTGGTGGATCAGAATGTGCCTTTCTCGTGATGTGTAACTCGGGCCTAATCGTGAAAAGACTCGTCACTTCCGAAAGTGCCCGACCATCGAGACTTCAATTTCCCTAGAAAAGCTTTAAAGTGAATTGAATAGAAGAACTTCTGTTGTCCTACCGTGAACTCCTTCGTGATGTGTCGGTCGCGCTGTGCTTTAGTCTTTTCCCTTATAAATGCGGGCGCTCACGCCTGTCGAATTGCCTAGTTCACCGAGTTGGAGCAAATGCTTTCTCGCCGCACAATGTATTATCTTATGCTTAATCACGAAAGGGCCCAACAGTTCGATGCTCTGGCACTTACCCGGAAGATGACACGCTTTACCATAAAACAAATTAACGTGACATACCCAAAGGAGTTTTAAATGCCGTACGTATGCCCGCAGTGCACGTCCATCTTTTAGACCACAATCTTTCCTCGAGTCGTTAACCCGCTTTCAGAATGTACTTGATTTCGATTTGATGTACCTCGCTGTCCGTTAGACTGCGGCAGGTATGTAAAGAGATGTACGATGACGTAATCCTGCCACTTCTTTTCTTTACAAAACCCTACCAATTACCTTATTGCAAGAAATGGGGTACCAGTTTATCCGTGTGATCACGCCTCGAGGCCCAAAACGTGAGAATACAGTCAATGCGAACAGCCACAACCTTACATCACCAGCGCAGGATCAGCCTCCACCCACTTTGAGACATAGTCTACCGCCAACAAATGTATAAGCCGCTATATGATGCGTGAAATGGTCCTACGAAATCTATCCTCTATAATCAAACAATTTACCTCCAAATGGGAAGATGCACGTGGCTCGCCCTTTCTGGGTAGATGTTCATTCGGCTGGACATTTGTCACACGTGGAAACGACTGATGAGCATCTTTAAATACAGGCAAGAAAAACCCGATTGGAGTACCTTCTGGGTCAGCTGCTCGCCACCAAAATGCCCACTCACACTCAGAGTGTGACAATGGTTTAGAATGCCGTGGATTTTTATCTTCGGGCACACATCTCCCATCACCCGATCAAGCACAAGAAATCAGAAGAGTCCTATTCCTCCTAATAGTAGCCTCAAGTAAAAAGGAAAACCCTTTTCCGCCGATAGTTAAATCTCGAGGGACTACTTTAGCCACCAAATAATTCATAACTGCGAACCATGGAACCGCCTCTCTTTTCCCTCAAATAGCTAAGAGTTTCTCGCCCGAAAATTCGCATTCACTGGAATATCATCTCTCGTGGCCCTTCCAATGTGGAAAGATGGTCTCACATTAGGTTTTCGCGGCTCTTCTTTGTCTTTAATTTCCTACATCGACTCTGGTAAATAAAAGGACTCCACCGAATTAATCGGGTTTTGCATCTTCTGGTCATCAAGTACTTAACGGCGTATCGATCAAGGTGCACTACGACCTGCTGGCTAATCAAATACGGGCCTCGAACTTGTCGAAAGCAAACACAATGGCTACCGCCTTTCTCCAGGGCATAATTCACCAGCATCATTCAGGCTCCTCCACTAGCATAATAGATTACCTGAAAGATTTTCTCTCATTTCTCGCCCACCGCCCCAATCGCTGCTCACAAGGCGCCAGCTAGCGAGTTCAAATGGAAAAGACCAATCCGTGCCACAACAATAGAGTCGAAACCAACTTATCCTCTTCAATACCGAGAATGCATTGTGCAAACATTGCGATCAAACTCAATGGATCCCATTAACAAAAATCGCCCATGGGGATCTTCAATTGTCTTTTCCACCATGTCCGCAGAATATGGCTCATCATACATCGTTGAAAAGTACCGGGTGCATTGCATACCCAAAGGGTATCCGCCGGAATGCGAATGTACCAGCTATAAGGGACAAGTGAATGTTATCTTCTCCTCGATCTTCGTGGAGCTGGCGCGCAATTTGATCGTGAATCGAATATCCATCCAAAAAGCAATAGTATTCATAACCGGGCCAATCGATCGAAAGACCGATCGAACGCATAAATGGAAATGATCTTTTCGAAAGGGCTCTGTTCGCCGATAATCATCACAAATCCTCCAATTGCAACTATTCTAGACGGCAGTGAGAATGTTGTCTACCCCATGATGTTTGTTCCTCCCTTCGGGGCACTACATCTCGAACTGGCCGACCGATGCACTGGCTCAAACAAAATTCCACCCCAAGATTCGTACCATTTTGTAACCTCTTCCGACTACCTTCATTGTTTGATTTAACCTCCGCCGCGGGCCTGAACACCGGCGGTTTATGTCCATCTTCTCAGTGAAATACGATGCATGCACATAGAAGCGATTTAATCCCTTTAGGATCGGGCCTAGAGACCATCCGAGCGCATGTTTGTGGATCTCAAGGACCTCACAACTTCTTCCTCTAGTGCGCTCAAAGATGCCGAGATGACCACGTAGCGAGATTCGAATTCTAAGGTATGCATACTTCAAATGGCTAGGTAGGAGGTTTTGTTCCATCTTGGGCGGTTGCCTGTAATCGATGACCTAAGCGCTTTAACTCCTCTCTCGCCCCGCAGATTCAAGTATTTCCGTCTATCAGGTCCGAAAGATTCATCCATTTAACATATTCTTCCCCGCCTTCGTCAGTTCGACTCATTCCTCCACTAGGCTAGTCTCCAAAGGGTCGTGCTGAGACCACTCTCGCCAAAAACACTATAGCCCTACTATTTCAAACATGCAAAGAAGTATCGCTCTCACCGGGTGTCCACTCGTTCAAACACGTTGAACTTTACTTCATCTCTTGTACCATCACCTACGCTCCTCCCTCCGAACATCAATCATTGCTCTGCCAGTTGCAAGAAACGGTCTACCCAAGATTATCGATATTTCTTTATCTTCCTCCATATCCAAAACAATAAAATCGGGCCGAAGATAAATTTGGTTTAATTCCTTTACCAAGACATCTTCATTATCCCTCTCGGGATGCTTCAAAGATCTCACTCAAGTAAGCCGAAGTGTGACCTAGCCCGCGGGCTTCACCTAATCCCAAACGCTTGAAAATGGATAAGTATAAGATTAATGCCGCACCCAAATCACATGTGGCCTCTCAAAGATAGCATTTCCACGGTGCAAGGGATAGCGAACTGCCCCGGTCTCGGAGCTTTGCGTGCCTTCCTTCCAAGTACGCAATCGCATTCCTCGCTAAGTTCACTGCTTCAAAAATCACACCCTTTCTCTTCGGGATAAAAATGTTCTTCATAATTTTATATAATCGGGCATTCGCCGGTATATCAAAGAACGGGATATCGATGTGTGTAACTTTTTGAATACCTCCATGAATTTAGTGAATTGTTTATCCAGCTTTATGCTTCTGAGACGTCAAAAATCGAAGCGGCGCCGCCTTGCTTCAAGAGGAGTTCTCTCGGCGATCGCTTTCTCTTTGAGGTTGTTCTTTTTGTCTCAGACCTCTTCTCTGCCTCGCCAATGATCTTCGGGCTTCTGAATCGTTTCTGGGCTTTACTGGGTTGTAATCAGATTTCCAATTCTTTTCTCCCACTTCTCAAAGACATGGATCGCCACATGCTCATTTCCATCTCTTCTTCGTTTACTCGAATTGCTTCGTAAGGAACCCATTGTTTCCTTCGTCAAGTAGTTTTTGCTATTCGCCTATTTTGCTTCCAAACTTCTCACTGTGGCCAGCTGGATTACTGTTCAACTCGCTGTTTTGTCACGCATGTTTGCTTTAGTCTCATTTTATGAAGGCAGTGGAAGTTAACATCTGTGGCAAGAGCTTGTTCTAAACTAACTTTTCTCAGGTTCACTAGTTCGGGCTCCGATAACGTATTGTTCTCGATTATTCCACTCCATCCTTGGGATTGTTCGACTATTCCAGTTCTCGATTATTACGCCACCCTTTGGCCCCGATTCGATTCCATAACTGCTTTCCCATACCTGGCCCGGGTCTCGCTGGCTGGGTGGATTGATTCCCGGGATTGAACCCGGGACACGTGACTGGCCTCGCTTCACCGGTAGGTTTCTCGACTGACATTCCGCGTCGCACGGTCCCCACTGTAATCTACATAACTCCCACGGGTCGTGGGTCTCGATGGCGTCACGGTTCCCGTCGCCTATTTAATCGCTTAGTCACCGCGCTGGGTTACGGATCTACCGCATTGTCGAGGACCTCATTATCCGCAAGCACCCACCGTTGCCATCAGGTAAATTTCTAGCCACCGATTGTAGTGTTGGTCGCAGTGATTCTAAGATTTCATAAGCTATTCAGTGTTTTCTTCATCGTTCTCCAAATTAAGCATCAATCAGCTGTTCTAGTTAAATTTTTACCATTATAGAAGGTGTGGACTTAATCCATCCGTCACGGCGCGCGGGCACTTCCGCAATAATTCGTGAAATCTGTCCCATGCCTCTCGCCGCTCCTCCCTCTAGATGTCCAAAAGTATTGATCTCGTACAAGTTGTGCACTTTCGGCTCGGGAAGAACTTGGTCGTGAATTTTCGCACTAAGTCATCCCAATAGGAAAATGCGAACTGGTGGTCGACGGTTAGCCAATGCTCGCTCCGATCACCCAGCTGAGAGCGGTGCAAGCCTCAACTCGAAAGTGCCTCAAGAACTCCTCACAGACGACCGTGACGCGCACTTCAAGGAAGCCTGTCAAATGCATGTTCGGTTCTCATGGGGTAGTCCATGGAACAAGATATTCCGCTAATCAGATCGCGGATCGACTCAAATTCAAAATTGTTTGCTTGAATCTGGTCGCCCTTATGTACCGGCTCCCACAAGCCGTGGTAAAACGAACTCACCCACAGCATGAAAGGATCATCCGGGCCGCATAAACGTCCGGGTGCTTGATTCCTTCCGTGATTCCCATTTCGCCTCCCGTGGTTCACCGCTTCAATGCCAAGATTTTGTTCTTTTGTTTTCCGGCGATTCATTGGATTTCTAATATGTTCGTTTCATTCTCGCCAACTGCGCGTGTGTCTTTCTCCTGGCTCGTGGATCAAACAGTGTTATTAGCTTGATCCGGTGCTCCATGTACTTAATTAAAACCACGTAAATAACAATAAGCTACACCAACCAACAAACCAAAATTACCAAAGACTTGTAAAAATAAACAAAAAGTGAAAGAAAAACTGCAATAATATCTAATTGCTTAATTTCATATCAATCAAACCTACCTCCAAGAACGCGCCTAAAACTTGATGTGCGTAAAACGCTATGAGACATAGTGTACGCCTATGTGCGCAAGTGCACGCTGTCGCCTACAATATAGTGTACTCTCACAAGATTAATATCGATCCACATGACAGTACGATCACAAAGGTTCTGCGCTTTTGGGGATAATATCCGAAGAGATGATTTTGTGAAAGAAAGGACATGCAAAGCTCACTAAGTTTTAGATTCTAATGAATTATCGTATTGAAGACTGTGGTTGCGTCTCCCCGTCACGCTCACTGGATTATTCTTGCAAGGATGCTATTATCCAATATATTTATCATTCTTTGCTCATCATGAGGTGTGGATCTTACTTTACTAGATATCCTCTCCTCGAGGTATATCTCGCCTATCTCGTGAATACTGGAGGCTACTCAATCCCAACTCATATTCTAAATGCTTAAATGTTCTAACCCCAGATGCCACCTTCAGATCGGAAGGTCCCCATTTCATCGATTCGAATCGAAAGCTTACTCTACCCATCCCCTGGATAACCTCATCTCTACCTTTACTCAAAGTGTGGGATTGCGCCAATGTCGCCGACATCACCATATAATTAAAATCAGCAGACGAGCAAGATGAAAAAAAAATAGATAAATACTTGAACAATATAAAGTACTAATTTTAATCCATCACATGATGTGGTTCAACAAAACCTTATATAGATCTAGAATATACCGAATGATGTGGGGAATTTAAAAATGTTTAGTATTAAAAACATCACCTCAAATCAAAAACAGAAAAATGTATGAATCCCGCACTTCTTCTAAGTCTCCGTGGTTACTCGCTCGGAATTCGCGGCTCTTCGTCAGACGCTTCCCGATACCTCGATTTCTAGCCATTCGTATTTCTTTAAAATGAGATGAGGTGCAGATCTCTTACGCCGACGCCGCGACGCGAGGCGCCACGAATGCGCTCAATGTTGACTGCAGACATGGACCCAACGCCGCGGGACGGGACGTCAGCGCGCGACGGACGCCGCGAGGATGTACCACTTCTCTTGTCATTCTCATTGTTTCCAAAATCAAGCTTCCAATGGGCCATCCTTGGACCTAATGCACCTGCATCCAAACCAAACACCAAATCAGGAGTCTAGCTTTCACAAAAACTATGAAATTACTATAAATTAAACCTGAAAATGAAAAACCGACGCGAGTATAATATGAGTGTTTTAGACACTCATCAATTTTGCGAGACGATTCCAACGGTGCAATCCATTTCATCATCCGAGATCTAGAGAATAAATTTCGGATTTTTAACCGAAATAGTAATTTTGTAATCAAAATTACCATTCTTTCGTAATTCTTCCAAATTGGAATTTCTCGGGTCTTACAAAGTGCAACCTTTGTTGTAACTTGATAACATCAAAGTGAGCACAATCATCATCTACCTCAAATTAAGGCATAGCTAATCGGAGCTAACAAAGCTCCATCACCGTGGAATCTCCACATGTACAATGTTTTAGGGACAAATGTAAATTGTTTCTTCACTTAAGGCGCCCCGCACCACATTAGCTTTTCCGGATGGTAATCAATTGCGCAATCATAGTCCTTAAAAATTCACATCGACGTTGCCTCAAGTTCAATTCCTTTTCCCAGCTATCACAACATTTAAAACTCTTATGATATGTAAATATTCTACATTTTCTTTTCACTATATAAGCAGCTGGGCCGCCACAGCCAAAGCAAAATAACACTACCGCTGCTAATTCCGTATCATGTGTGGTAATTCAGTCATGTGGTTTCAACCGTCTCGAGGCACATGCCACCACTTTTCCATCATCTGCATCAATACACACATCCCAAACTAACTCAAGCATCACTATACAAGACATATTCTCTACTCAAGTGTCGAGTTAATACTCAAGTGCTTCAACCGTAAGATTTTCTTTAATCGCTCAAAACTTTACTTACACTCGTTATCCCATTTCAAATCTCACCCTTTCCGAGTAACTTAGTAAGTGTCGAGGCTATGACTTCCGAGAACTTTACGAACCGTCGATAATACTCCACCCAAACCCAAGAAACTTCCCACCTCCGTTGCATTTCCTTCGAGGTGGTTTCTAATTCACAATCGTCTAATTTTCGTGTAACATGGCCTTTAACACCCTTTACGTATTACACATGGCCTAGGGAACGACACCCTCTCTTAAAGCCAAAAAATCACATCTCGCTTAATCTTTGCAAACAACTCTTTCTCTCTGATTTGGTAACACTATCCTCAAATGTTGTTCATGTTCTTGTGCACCCTTAGAATACACCAGAATATCATCTATGAATACGATTACAAACTGGTCTAAATAAGGGTGGAATACCCTATTCATCAAGTCCATGAATGTGGCCGATGCATTAGTCAACCCAAATGACATTACTAAAAACTCATAATGACCATATCCCGATCACAAGCTAATCGATGCACATCCAAAGAGTGCCATATTTCTTTTTGACAAACAAAATCGACACACCCTAGGGTGAAATACTAAGTCGGACGAATCCCTTATCCAATAGCTCCTATAGTTGAGTCTTCAACTCTTTTAGTTCAGTCAAAGCCAAACGATAAGGTGCCCTAGATATAGGAGTCGTTCCATGTAAACCTTCAATAGACGATTTACTTCCTCTTTCTGTGGTGAACCCAGAATTCCCTCGAGAAACACATCATGTACCTCTTCATCACCATAATATCTTCTAGATTTACCTGTCCCCTGTTAGGGTCAAGCACCAAAACCAAAAAGGCTTCACAACCTTTTCTGTTAGGTACCGGGCTTGCATAGCGTAAATTACATTTGACACTCGATCCGTACCTGGATACCATGTACGCATTCCCCATAAGTCTATTCATTTAAGCACTATTGTTTTCTCAGTCATAATCAATTCATAGCCCAATGCCTGATAATTAATTCATCCCTAATATCAAGTCAAACTCGCGAAAAGGCAAAGAAATCAAATCACAGAGAATCCCCTCTATCATGCAGGTGGATCACTAGAGGACAGTTTATATACTCCGCGACTTTAACATTGGGTGACTATGACTAGTAACATGCATGTCATATAAAGGCAATTCCTACCGACGGTAATTTTATCACTCAATTGTTCAATGCACATATATAAATCAGAAACCCAGATCTCACTTCAAAGCATGCATTTCAGTGTCATAGAGAATGAAATTACCAGCGATAACCCCTGGTGCGTCCTAATCTTCACGAGCCCTCACAGCAGCACAGCTCCTGGGCTAAAGCTATAAGGTCGAGCGATTTCATCGTTTTGATTTAATACATCTTTTATGTCTGAACTGGTTTCCTCGCCTTCACACTCCCTATCACGAGTCAATGGAGGTACATTTGATCCTCCTTTGATACTTCCTTGACGATTTCTAGAACTCCCAGATCCTCGTGGACAACTCATTATAAGGTGGTATGTGCTTCCACATCGGAAACAACCCCCGGTTATCCGTCTACAAGTACCCAAATGATGTTTGTGACAAGCATGAGCATCTTAATTCTTTTCTTCTTGTCCGTTGAAGTGCTCTAACGAAACCTTATAAACATTATAGGTCCTTGTCTCCCTACCTCTCATACAGAACTATGTACATTCTGTTTGAGATTCAAGTCCTTTTACTCTAAAGCATGAACTCCCTGAGAACTTTCTCTCTTAATTTTCTTCCTCTGATTATTCTTGCATTTCCTTTAATTTTCATAGTCGCTTGCACCAGCTAATAAAAATTCACCATTTGTAACGCTATAACAGCCAGTGGAGGTACCTTTATAATTCCCTTTGCCATCCTCTCAACCGTCTACATCGAAAAGTTTCAGTAAGAGCTAGTTCGCTGCATACTACAAGGCGATCAAATCCTTCTCATATCCTACCATCGCTGACTCGTTGATCCCGTGAATTGCTTTCACTTGGTCTTTGTAATCATCGAGACATACTTTTGTCCGAAATCCTGGACAGCAGTTCTATGAAATGAATGAGGTCAGCGCGTGATTTCTAGCACTAACTTCCACTAATCATACACCCCAACTTCCACTAATCATAAGTTGAACCTTGCAGTAGTGAGACTGCACATTTGGCCATCTGTTCTGTAAAACCCATGAAAAATTCAATTTTTCTGAAAAATGGTAAAACGGTAATTTCGGTTGAAACCCGAAAATTCTCTATATCTCGGATGACGAAACGGACTACTCCTTTAAATTCGTCTCGCGAAATCTAGTGACCTAGAAAGTTTATTGGTCACGAGAATGAGTGGAATATTTTCGATTTCTGGGTGATAAGTCGCCCCGGTGACTTGAGGGCAGATTTTTCTGTAATCTAGGAAGTAGAAATAGCTTAGGCTAAGTTCATTAAAATAAAGTGAAGGCGAAAAGAAATAAATTGTTTCGGGGTAAAAACGGACCCGAATAAAACAATATGAACTATGAATATCAAATAATAATATAATAATAAGAATAATAATAATAATAAAAGTCAAAAAGCAACTGCAGGAGGCCATTTTTCGTGGGGAGAGAGAGAGCGTGGGTGAGAGGATTTTTAAAATTTTTCTTATCTTTGTTTCTTTACCGGATATACGAATCAGATGTGAGTTTTAAATCGGGCGAAGGCAAAGTTGATCTACGCGATAAGAGCTACGCGTGGACACCAAAAAGTTGGAGTTTCGACAAACTCCATGAGGTAGGGGTTCTATCCTACTTGAAGTTACACTTTATTTAAGTGTTTTGTAATGATTCGGTTGGTTTGAGGCCTTGAACAGCCGTTTGATCGGTCCCAAAACTTGGGACCGAATTGTTGGAATTTTTGGAGAATTTTTGGGCCCGTTGGATAGTCGTGGCCCCGTGTAAAGGGATGTTGAGGTGTTTGTTCATAATTTATGAAATAAATTGTGTGTTGATGTATGAGGCGAAAATGGCGCGGATTCCCACGGGTTCACAAAGTGGAACCGATGTTGGATGATTGGTCGTGAACAGTAATCCGAGGGTTTTACTGTTCATGTGAATAGTGACATGTGTTGTGAGTGCAAATTTGAGAATGTTGCATATTGATATATTTGATATATTTTATACATTGTATAAATGGTTTTGGAAATGACATAATGCATTTTCATATGCGCAGCTGATAACCTAAATTAGGTGCTGAATTGCATGACAAGGTGACCTGGCGGATATGGTTGCGAAAGGAATTTCACGGGATGATGTCGGAGGTGGGTTGGGAGATGGGCCCAGCAGATCATTTCGGATGAGGACCATGATTGTTTGGGAAAGCTCACCAACCAATTTGCCTCGGAGGGTAGTCCCATCTTTTTTACCCGAGATCTGTAGTATATTTTTCGAGAACAACGGGTTTTGTTTTTAGTGTCAGCCCACTCGCCCATACATGGCTTAAGCGAGTGTGAAGTCGGTGAGGACTCGAGACATGGGAATGGGCATGTAGACATTCAAGTAGGATCACGTATTTTACTTGAGTGTGTGTTAAATTGGGCATTGCATATGCACTTAGGTGGAGAGTAAGCCCATTTCAGGTGATTCATTCTTGACGATATAACTCACCACAATCGGGGATATCATTTCGGGTTCGGGAGCGCACGAGGAGGCGAGAAACCATGCATAAGTGTTTTGGAAGTCAGGTTGTGGCTTTGGTTTTTTAATGTATTACATGTATTAGAATTCTAGAATTTTAATATATGTTGTATAAGAGTAAATCTTTAACTCTTGAAACTATGGTATATAGTTGGTATATTGATGAGTAGTGTTGTATGAGCCCAAGTGGCCGTTTGGTAGAGATTCATACCATGTGGCTGCTGTATCTCTTAGAGAAAATGGGAATATTACGATTTTCATGACCTCTGGTCTCCACCACAAATTCAACTTCACTATGTTTGCCATCTGAGAAACCTTCAGTGCTCATTTGGGTCTTCCCCATGGGGATAAACCAGTAGCCCATTATTGTTGAACCATTATGTCGATGCTGGCTTAGTTCAAAATTATTTACCACTCAAGCGTAATTTGTCCACGATTCGCGAGTATTCATCTGAATAATAGGTCTCCAAAAGTCCTCCATTGTACTTCGATGATTGGAGGCCATCACAGGGTCTGTTTGTTCTTGTCCTTGATCCCGGTCTTGCATCGCCATAGATGGTTTTGCCCTTTTCGTTTTTTCTCAAGCACGAGTGTTCTCTCTAGTTCGATTATCTGGCACGGAATCGGATCGGTGTTCTATTTCCTATGCATTAAAGTTTTCTGAATCAAACATACTCACATTAATAGGCTTAGTCAAACCCGACAAATATTTTCAATATGGCTTGTTAAGGTTAGTGGCTAAAAATAACCCTTTGCTTGAAAAACTATTTTGTTCTTTTTCTTTTAAATGTCAAATTAGTATTTCCTTCTTTTAAATACGAATATTGATCTACTAAATTCTTTGATCCCGACACTTGGCGCCAAGAAACTTTGTTTTAACTGGACAAAAAGACCTATGGAAATTTATGACACTATTACCAAGGGCCCATTATACAATCGACAATAATGCCATGAAACTTGCTAAATTATGTTTTTAGACATAAGTTAAAAATGGACTTTCCTTCTAAGACTAGATAAATTTCTTCTTGGTTTTGATCCTTGATTACGCAAGTGTACCAGTCGAACATAGTAATAAAGTGGCGGTTAGGTCAGATATCTAGAATCCACAGAGATCTCGAAATTCTGATCAACTACCTTGACTACTTTCAATCTACATACTATTTGGACTATGATTTGCAATTTATATATTCCTAGCAACGCAGAAAATAATGAAAGTGCGATATGTAAACTAGAACAAAATGAAATAATACTTAAACTAAAATAAAAGAAATTAACGATGGATCTATCGGTTAGTTTTAAGGGAGCATTGAAAATACAAGCGTTGTAAAACATCAATTCTATGAGACTACTATGTAGCTTTACTTCATGAACTTGGTTATAATCGGAATCCAAGGGAAAGGCAATGCCATGTGGATCTCTCCTTAATGACATATTTCATCATCTAATCTTCTGTTGTTTCTCTGAATACGAGGATTAGATAACTACTGTCCCAGGGTTGCCTTGTTATGGGTATTTTCTTTTCAATACTTCATACCAGAACATGGGTATAAACCACAGCTCCTAAGACATAGGCTAAGCTTTGGTTTACACTATCTCTTGAAGTTTTCTCATCCTCAAAATTTAGACGGTTCATTCTTTCCTTGATTAGATCCTTGCTAACAGTTGAACTTCTTGTTGTTGAATCGGCGAACCTCTACTCATTTTAATTGATAAGTCATTCAACTCATTCTCACATTCCAAGTAGAAAATTTATCGATTAAAATTTGAAACTCCCGTTAATTAATATTAGGTTTCGTATACCCTTCGAGATATTAATCAAGCTCTCGGGAATGCCTTCCTCGCGTGACAGCCGCTCGAGAGGGCCTCACGAAATGAACGTAAGCAATCCTATTACAATTATAGGACATAATATTTGGATCGGGATACAGCAATAAACAAAACCTGACTAGTAGATTGATCTGAGATTCGGTGGACTACGATAAATTTACGCATAAAGATAACTTCTAACAACGGCAAAGATTCCCATTGGAAAGTGGGTTTTAAAATTACTTCATTACACTAACATGGCTCCTTGATCAAAGAACTTGTAGATGTCCAGGCTGGAAGTTTGAATTCAAAATTTGTTTGGACTTCAAACGAACGAACATAGTAATTGAAGAAATTAACATTTACGCGTGGCTCCCCCGACTTCAACAACTATCATCGGATCCGAAATTGAAAATAACAATCTATAAATAATCTAAAAATAACGGCCAAAATAAAGAAAAAGAAAAAGAAAAATTAAACTACGAGCCTTGAAGCTACCGGACTTCTCTTTACGAGCCGCCGATTTTGCTTTCTTTTTCGATGGTAAGCTGCGCCATTATAGGGTTTGGAAGTTGAGGCCCTAACCCCCGTGCACCTATTCCCCCGTGGTTTCCAAAATCGCGGCCCATTCATTTGTTTTATATCGCGACTCCATTGTTGATCGTGACACCGACGATGTCGCAGCCTCTCTTTCCGTCGTTTGACTTGCCCACACACACACCTTCCTTTTGCGTGTGTGTGTATTATTCCGTGTGCAAATGCAATGTATTTCTATATTTTGATGATACGGTGTCGCGACACAATCATCGTGCGACTTCATCTTCGCATTTTGATCTCTTTTGAGGTCGCGACCTCGATCATACGTCGTGACCGTTTTAATTCGATGCAGCGTAGCGAAGCTTTTATTTGGTTGCAACTTGCCTTTGCTTTGCCGGATCGATGTCGCGGCGGTGAATGGCGTCGCGACCTTCTCTTCTTGTAATTGTTAGTCGCGACCAGCGGCGATGTGGCGACTTCACCTTTACATGTGCCGGATCTTTGGTCGCAGCTTCAATCATCGTCACCAGCTTCAATGTTGTGCTTATGAGCTCTTTTTGGTATCGTGGGGGCTTTTTCTTTTGTCGTGACTTGTCTTGACACTTCTTGGATATGATGCCCGTGACTTAAATGGCGGCGCGATCTCATTTCTCGGTGATGTCGCGACCTCTTTGGAAAACTGCGTCGCGACCTTTATGGTGATGTCGCGACCACTAAGGGCGTCGCGACTTTACCTTACTTCAATGTCCGACCGCTAGATGGCGTCGCGACATCGCCTGATTCGATGTTTGATATGTCTCTATCTGTTCCTAAGCTATCCACGACCTCTATGTTGACCTCTTTGAAAATCGTTTGTCACAACTTCTTATCGGTGTCACGACCTCCACATGTCTGCGCTAAGCTTTTTAATTATGTCGCGACTTAGTGGTGTCAGCGACATCACCATCTACTTCTTTATTAATTTTACGGTCATTCACGGTTGGAGTTTAATTGCGACTGGGTGTTATTCTTCATTCTTGTCAGGTCGCGACATCGAGATCCTTCTTTCAAATTGGTTACCTTCCTTCACTTGAGAGGGCTGTTCTTGTGGCTTTGTAGTCAGCTCCTTGTCGTGACCTCATGGTGGTATCACGACTTCATTTATCCACGTTTCATGTCGCGACGTCGCGATGATGTCGCGACATGAACTTCTTCAGTTCTTTTTCAAAGCCCAATTTGTTAATGTTGTGACTTGAAATTGCTGGAAACTCCTCTTTGTCGCGACTTAATTGATTTTGACTTGAGTTCTGCGCGGTGATTTCTTATGATTTTTGCTAAAATTTGATTTTATCTTTGTATTTTCTGCAAATTGAATTTGATTCAAGTATCGAGTTTTTACTTAAATTCATCATTATTCTCATTATAAACTCAGAAAAATGTATTAAAAATCTCATGAGTTTTTGGACTCATCAAATTCCCAAACTTAAAATTTTGCTTGTCCCCAAGCAAGAAAAAAAGAAATTGTTGTCCTCAAACAAATAAACTAGAAAATTTTTAAGGACATTTTTATGATTTATTCCACATTCTTTCTCATTCCACCCTTTCTGATCTGGAATTAAGAGATATCACTATTATTTCAAATTTTAGTTTTGATGCAAGAACATGGCTTGGTGTACTTCTATCACAAAATTTCTTGATAAACTAATGTATTTAAACAGTTTATTTAACAAGTCTTGTTCTCTGTGTGTGTGCAGGTCATCAATCCTTTTCAACTTCCTGTTGAACTTAGTTGATCTTACGAAGTTTCTTCAGTTTGTTTTATCAAAGGTCCCATATGCTTGTTTTTTCATATTATTGATCTCCACTAATGTAGGTAAATTCAACCTTCAAAATCAATGAGGTCTTTCAGGCTTGTAATGTTGGGCCTAGGTAATTGGGTAGATAATGGAAAATTTTAGGTTGTAAATTACCCAGTTTTCATCTTGTCTTTACATTGTTGCCTCGACTTTCTTCCTTTTTCTTCTTTTTGTTCCTTTACGATTCTCCTTAATCTCGGCTGATTCCTCTTTTTGAATTCTTTTATGGAATCTCACTTTCCATATGTACTTGGTCGATGATTCCTTTGTTCTTTAACTCTTTTGCCTTTACTTCTTTATGATTTGGAATAATTGCAATGTTTTTGTCTTCCCAGGCTTTATTACTCTTAGAGAACTTTGTTAAGCAACTCCATGCAGTTGGCATTAGGGTGCTAGGTGTTAAAACACCCTACGAGCTTAATTGTTCAAGGAAATAGGCCACAAGACAAAACTTAATCCTATTTGCCCAGGCTTACCTTCTTTATACTTGAGCCCATGTGTGAAATAGAGATATTATTCCCCTAAACTTGTTCTTCCTTTATACTAAACTTTTCTGAACTGGAAACTGGATAATTTGGGTTCTTTCTTTGCGGGTTTATTGCAAGGAAGGAATTTCGATTTTCAATTCTTTATTTGTTGAAGAAGCTAAGGCTTATTTGGCTGGAATCGGGAACTAGAGAATATGCTTAAGCATATATTTTGAGGATGAGCTTAAAAGGCTCAAGGCACCAAGGATGGCCTCTTATCATTTCTGTTGGTTGTTTCACCTAGGATTCGCCTCAATCAATAATCAAATAAGTTCTAAGTTTGTGGATCTAAATCCACAATTCTGGCGGAAGATGTTCCTAATTATCTCAAAAGTTTCATAGTTTTGTTGACGATGTGTATTATTTCTTCAAGACTTGTACTTATTCGCGTATACTTACATTATTTAAACAAGTATTTTGTTCTATAAAATAACAACCAATTTTCCAATTCTTACCTTCAGCGAATCTAAACGAGCAGTAAATGTTCCTAATTCTAGTTTCTTTATTCGTACCCTGATTTTGCACTTATATGTGTTCAAATTTATCTCCTAGTCAAACTACTTTAACTAGTTCGAATTACTAAACCATTTCAACATTTTCAATTTCTTGAACTAAATCCCAGCCATTATTTTTCCCAACAAGTCCAAGCAAAAGTAAAAAACACAAGTAACTACCGACAAACAAACATTTCCTTTTTCACAAATTTTCTTGTTTTATTTATGATGTAATGCAACCAGGTTGAGAACAACAATCGGGAAGAGGGGAAAGAAGGATAAATCAATGGGAAGGTCTATTTTTTTCTTTTTGATGGAGGAGTAAAAGATGTTTGGGGGATCGAGATCAAGGGTAGCCAAATTAGGATTGAATTTAGGAAATTTCATTTATGTTCTCTTCTTCTTCTTGACATTCTCCCTTTCAATCTGCTCTTCAAGGATCAATTCATTTGTGAGATCGAAATCTTATTCGAGATCATCTGTCCTGTGTTTGATGTGTGTTCGTTGTGCGTTCCATTTAGTCTGACTTTAAAAATTTGGAAAGATTGTTGTTAATCGAATCGAATTTTTTGAAGCCCGGACCTTTCTTACCCGTAGGCATCATATCATCAAATATGATCTCATCCTTCATTTTCTTTTCAAAATCCTTGAACATTGAAGTGTATAGGAACTTGAATCCCTTAATCTGCTCCTTAGTCTTTGCTTCTTGATCTGCATCCCTGTCCTTTATGAGTTTGAGGAGTTGAGAATCACGATCATACTGATTGTTATAGAATGATTCACTGACTTCTTTGCTTCTTCGATAGATCTTGAAGTCTCTTTCTTCCATTTCAACACTAAATTTCTCACTCTTCTTTGCTCGAGGATCTTTTCATGCTCCTCTTTTACGCTCATCCACTTCTTCCCAATTTTGATCTCTTCTTTTCATCGACTTCATATACTTCTTCTCTTTGTTCATCTCGCTTCTTCCCGATTTTGATCCACTTCTCTTCAATTCTTTTTCATAAACCTCTTCTCTGAACTTTTCTTCGGAGTTCATTTCTCTTCTCTTTCTTCCATGCTCTTGAATTGAAGCCCGAGCATTTCCATTGTTGATTACGCCTGGGCTCCCTTGAGCTTTCTCGAGGTTCTCTGAAGTCTTGTTCCTTCTTGAAATTGCCCGGTGAGAGGGTTGAAATCTGGGGCTTCTATCTTCTTGTTCTCTATCCTCTGGAAACATAAAGTATCCCCTTCTTAATGTGCTTCTAGATTTTCTTCTCCTTGCTCTGCCATTAGAAAAGTGTCTTCTTCCTGTGTTGCATTTTCATTTTCATCTTTTGAATCTGTTTCTACTATGACCCCCTTTTTCTTTTGATTCTTTGGCCCCTTGCTTACTCCCGTCAGAGTGAGTGGTGACATTTTAGGGCATTCTTCTTCTTCTTCCCATGTTCCCTTCACGCATTTAACATAACCTTGTGATGGATTCATGGTGAGGGGATCAAACCTCGTTTATTACCTTCGTGATGCCTCGTTATAAATTTTCAATAATGTTCAAACATGATGTGTCCCTTCGGTATGGCATAGAAGGATTGCACTGTTCACCTCTTCTTTGTGCAAGCGTGCTTGGTAGGGACGAGGCCAGAGGGATAGAAATAGAACCACACCTTTGCCTCCTGCACAGCCGAATCTCCCACCCTTTCGAGGGTCTTTTGCTCTCCTTTTCCTTTCTTCCGCGCCCTTTACAGATGCATTAATTTTCTCTTAAAGCTTCTCATGGTTAGGGTTGTTCGCCGACTTCTTGAATTTTGATCCATTTTACGTCTTCATCCATATCTCATGTAGTCTTTGCTCATAAGGCACCGGACTCTCGACATAAACGGAATTCTCTTTCCTCCCCAACTAGATTAGATACAAAATTCTCGGACGGCTTCTTTGCATAACGAGACTTTTGATGTTCTGCGGGGGGAATTCCTCCAACCCCTGTTGCTCTATCAATTCCTTGAACAGTGAGATGAGTTGGTTGAAACCTCTTTCTCCTACAAATCCCTTTCCGGCGCCAATTACTTTTTTCAGACGGGCTTCTTACGAACGAACTTCGTCTTCCTCTTCTTCTTGTTGCTTTTCCCTTTCCCTTAACTCCTGCATTTGCTTTATGGCGGTTGAATTTAATAGTTTGTTCCGGCATTTGTTCGCCGCCCGAGGTTCGGATGAACTTCTCCTTGGTATAGTATACTCCTCCATGAATTTCGCTCAAGTGGGATGAGAGTTAAGGTTAAACCATTGAAAATGGAAGGTTCTTGGGAAGAAGTTAGTTTAGGGTTTGCAAGAATGGAAAACCAGAATATCACCGAGCGAAGGTTGTTTGCTTCAAGGAAGGAGATGGTAGTGGAGGGAGTTTCTCAACAGTTGCAATTCAATTATTATTGTGGCTCTTTATGACTTCATTTATTTGTGCATGTCGCGACTTTAATTTCAGAACGCGTTATTGTCGCGTCATTAAATTTAGGGCACAATTAAAAAGCTGCCAGGCAGCCATACTTGTTATATGTGACCTATTCTTGTTTATCGCGGAAACGTAAGTAAAGCGTGAGAACAAATTATCTCAAGAACGACGGGTATTTTATGAAATAATTGAGTTGTCGCGACCCTCACCATTCTTTTGAAGGAATGTTTCTTTATGTGACCTCGCAGTTAAGCGTGAACCTCAATTGATGTAGCGACGTACTTCGGTAGTGACGTCCCCTTGTTCTTCCTTGATCGCGACTAAGTTGTGACCTCGACTTATATTCGTGACATCAATTTCTTGTCACGACTTGATGCACTTACCTGGGTGATGAGTCGACAACTTTCCTTCTTCATTAATTTTGCACATTCTTAGTATCCATTTAATCATTCCCACACAGCAATTCAAAAATGCATTCTATTCAAATTTTTCAGAATCTATGTAGGTAGAAAATTACTTCCCTTTTTGAGGTTGCTCACGTTACGTGAAGTCTTTGCGGTAAACACAGGTTTGCTCCTCTCTCGCTCTTCTGCGTTACGCATAAAACTCACCGCAGCATTTCGAGGAAAAGGATTCAATTAAACAAAAATTAACTTCTCAGTACTAACTAATCATTACGCAAGAACTAGAAACAACGTCAGTGAATTATAAAAAAATCAAAAGTCTAAATCAGAAACTAAAATCTACATGGGTTGCCTCCCATCAATTTTCGATTTTAGCGAGTCCTTAAGAATTTGGACTTCTTGTTTTGATTCTTTCTCTCTCGATGAACCCGGCTAGGTCTTCCTTTCTTTCCTCCCTGCTTTGATAATCTTTCAGTCTTTGTCCAGTGACTTTAAATTCTTCCCGGCATCAGTCTTTAATATTCTTGCTCCAAATGTGAGTGCTTGACACTGCGTAGCGTAGTCTCCATTTGGATTTTAACTTCCACACGGAAATAACTGTCACGGAGTTAAAAGAGAAGAACATATTCCTGCTTTGAACTCTTTTCTAAAGTCCTCTGATCATGCCATTTCTGTTTTGTCCTTGTATATTAACGCATTATTAAGTAGGCTTCATTTCTCGATTCTTCCAGGTTCATTCGGTTAGACAGTCTCTCTTCCTTTGCGGTTTTTAAAATCAAAGTTCGACTGTGATGGCCCACATAGCTTTGTATTCCCGGTTTCAAATTAGATGACATGGTTGCCAAAGACAACTACGTATGGGGACATTCCATGGGAGTTTTGAATGCAGATCACAATAAGCCCAAAGTGCATCATCAAGTTTGGAAGACCAATCCTTCTACTTGAACTTCTGATCTTTTCGAGATTCTTTTAATCTCCTTGTTGGAAATCTACTGCACATCCATTAGTGCGGGGATAATAAGCTAGACTCCTTATATGCTTGATCCATACTGCTCATGAGTTTTGCAAATATTTTGTTTGCAAATGGCTTCCCCCATCACTAATGATAGTTAAAGTGTTTGATAAACTCAAATTATTCTTTTGCCAAGAAACTCACAAGCGTATTAGCATCATTCCTTAGACAGTACTTTGCTTCCACCCATTTGAGCATAATCCTTTGCCGTGGTATATACGAGTTTCCAAATGATGGTGGAGATGGTCCCATAATCTATTCCCCGTACATCTAAGAATTTGCACCACCATTATATACCTTTTACAGGGCATTTCATTTCTCTTTGCGATATTTCCAATCTTTGGCATCCTATCACACAATTTGACCCATTCAGCACAATCTACGAAGATAGTGGGCGATAAAATCGGATGGAGTATCTTGAGTTGTTCTTTCTCCGAGAAAAATGCCCCCATATGGTGATGCATGGCATTCTGTTCTAAGATTACATTGTTCACTCTCGCGCATCCGATAATCATGTCGACACCTCTTTTAAGTAGCGGTGGTGTCGAGATGTAATTTTGCTGTCGAGTCCTGAGCTTTCTTTTACATTTGGTAAATGAATTCACGAGGAACACTCCACCTGGCTAGGTAATTCACAATATGAGCATACCATGGAAGTTGGAATGACACCTTAAGCAGTATTCATGCGGGAAGTTCTGCATTAGTCTGCCTCCTCCTTTTGTTTCATTCCTTTCTACTCTGGAGCCAGTGATCAGACTATCACATTATCCCACCCCTTTATCTTTAATTTCCATATCAAACTCTTGCGATGCGCGACACCCACCTTATGAGTCTGGTTGCTTCCTTTTTTGACATTAGATATTTGATGTTTGCATAGTGCGTGTGAACTATAACATGGGATCCCAAAATGTATAAACAGCAATTTCCTGGCAAACACTATGGCCTATCTCCTTTTCGAGTTGTGGAATGATTTTTAACTGCATTGAAGGTTACGCTAGCATAGTATATGGCTGCGAGATAATTCTGCTTTTTCTTTGCCCAATCTGCATTTATTCGCGAAATCAACGGCATCACACATTATTTGAATCACGATCCCGATACGGTCGCGACCATGATAGGTGCTTGAACCAATCGATCTTGATTTCTTCAAAGGCAACCTTAGAATCATCAAAATTAAACTTTGTGTCCTTCTCCGATGTCATAATTAGTGCAGTTATTTTGAAGTCTTTGATGAATCTCCTATAAATCCGGCGCTGCGAAACTCATATCACCTTCTTTGTTGTAGGAGGTGCAAGGGTTTTGATAATGGAAATCTTGGATTAGTCACTTCTAACCATATAGAGAAATTTTATGATAAGAACAATACTATACGTACCAGCCAGAAATATTATTTCTCAATTTAGTGCTAGTTGTTTGTCTTGCATCTTTACGAAATCGCATTTCCGGAGTTGTTCGGACATTGTTATTTGGACCCATACATCTGTGAAGTCATCCATAAAAATTTCATGACTTCCTCAGCCAAATACGAACATTGACATCATACGCTTCGTGGAAAGTAAGCGAAGCATTACCTGACCCAAATGGCATCATACGAAGGCAAAGGTACCAAGGGGCATGTGAATGTGATCACTCACCTTGGTCCTCGGGTGCAATTACAATCAGTTTATAGCTGAATACTGTCCAAGAAACAAAAATGAGGGTGCTCCTTTGCCTAATTTATCAACTTATCGATCAATAAAGGGCAAAGGAAATGATCTTTCCCCCAGTTCTAGCGTGTTCGGCTTTCTGTAATCAATGCATATTACTCTCCATCTGTCCTTTGTTCTTGTTAGATTAATTCATTTCTTTCATTGCGGATCCACGATAAATCCACCCTTCTTTGGAACCACATGGGTAGGCTAGCAAGAGTTTATGCGAAATTATAGATAAAACCGACATTAACCATTTGAGCACCTCCTTCCTGACTACTTCTTTCATTACTGGATTCAGTCTCCTTTGATGTTCAACAGTTGGCTTTGCATTTTCTTCCAGCAGTATTTTGTGCATGCATATTGATGGTGATACCTGCAACTCTTCAATAGACCAAACTATAAGACTCCTTATGATTCCTTAAAATTTCCGGCAACCTACGTTTCCTCGGCATCAACGAGTCTAAGCGAAATTATTACTAGTTTGCTCCTTGGCGGCTCTAGATGACCTGCCTGACCGACGGCAGCTCCTTTAAAACTAGCCCTTCTTCCTTTGGTTTCTTGATGGAATTCCTTTCTTCCATTTTTGCCTCCTTTTTCATCCATTTTGTTCAAGACTCATCACTTTTAATTAGAATGCTGGCGATGTCTGCGGAAAATGCGAATCGAAACCTTGAGATGCGGAAATTCATCTGCTTTTCATTGATTAGAAGTTGGGCATTACAATCATACGTGCAAAATCAGAGTTGTTGACATATACATCACCTATTGACTTGAATATCTTTAACTACATGTACAGATTACATCAAACCACGTCAGTTAAAGTAAATTTGCCCTGCTTTCTCCAACTGCAGTGAGAATTCCCTTATCTGTCTCGATTAAGAGCACTCCAGTTGCAAAGAATAGCCTTCGGCAGTGGAGGACTTGTGAATCTTCCTCCATATCCGGTATGATGAAGTCAGCCAGGAAAAACCACAGGTACCCTGCACGGCCACGTCTTCCATGAGTTTCCTTGGGTTTTGCGAGTTCCTATCTGCCCATTTGGAGGTAGCAGTGAGGGAGTAAGCTCCCCCAAACTTAACTTCTTGGCTTATGAATAGGGCATGACCAATCTGGCTTTTTTGAGGTCAGAGGCTTTCTGAGAGCTCGGACTTCTCAATGGTGCGGGGAATGGTGCAGACTCTGGATCCTTCGTCTTTTACGGTAAATCTCTCTTGATCACAGCATTTTCAGAGATTCTGCGGAGTCAAGTTCACAATTCCTTCTTCATCAATCTTCCTCTTTTGATTATGTCTTTCAAAAGAATTTTGCATAAAGTGGCATACAGGTCACCACTTACGTGAAAGGCATCTTGATCTCCGGCACGAAGGTTTTCAAAAACCTTGCAAAGCTACATTCTCTATCTTTGATTTCTCACGACCTACGTAAATGGGATTTATGGCTTGATTATTGCAGGTTTCTTCTTGCTTCCTTCTTCTCCTGACAGTTGTTCCTTCTTTCTTTCCTTCTCCAGTGTTTCAGCATTGTCTGGGCCTTCCTCTCCCTTATTGCTTTCTTCTTTTTTTGTCTTTTCCTCCAAGTCTTTCCCACTTCTGAGCTGCACAGCCATGCAGTCTTTCGGATTCTTCTTAGGTGTCCTTTAGGAAGGCATACTTTCATCTGGTTTGCAGGGTTTAGTGCCAGTTGCCCTATTTGTGTCTCAGGTTCTTGAGGAGGCATTAGTGATCTTACGAAGGGCCAAAATTGGTATTTGAGGCTTCCAATACGCAAACTTTTTGTTCATGGAGGTTCCCTTGACTTCTTGTTGTCCCCGTAGTTGCGGCATTTGATCTTCAAATGGTTGAGCCCTCTCGACTACGGTACTCGTTTCTTTCCATCGCTATTATAGCTGGGAACCTTGGTGGTTGCTAATATCCCTGTTGAGGATTACATCCATGCGCGGGCCTTGAGAGCCCCTCCGCCTATATGAAAAATTTTCATAGTTTCCTCGGTCTTTGGATGATAGTGTCTGGCGCGAGGTTAGGATTTGGTTTGAAATGATAACTTCTTGGCTCCCCCAAGTACTTAACCTCCTTAGCATCATAAAACAGTTCTTCAGTGGGTACATCAGCACTTCCTCTCAATAGTTCCCTCTCGGCGCTCTATTTCTACGCCAGCAAGTGTGCATCTTCCTCTCTTGCTTGTCCATTCTAGCCATGATGGCATCTATTTGCCTCCATGGCTGTCATCTTGCTCAGCTCCATGGCTCCTCTTCCTCACATAAATTACTCTTGAAAGCTCGTGGAGCTTTCATATTGCATTCTTAGTCCTCAATCGGATCTTGCTCTTGGCCTCTTAAGTTTGAATGCTCCAGCGTAGGCTTGCTCAAATGTGCCCTTAGATGTATCATTCAAGGCATGATACACTATGTCCATCACAGGTCTTCAAGTCTATTCCTTACATCGATCTTTTCGAAGCAACCTTTTGAATCTCTCCCATGCTACATAAGGCTCCTCATCTTCCCTCTGGAACACGAGGTATCTCCCTCCTTCTCTGAAGTGAGTGATGGAAGAATCTACCAGTAGGCTTCTACTAAGCTCCTCCAGTATCAAACGAACATATGGTGAGGATTCTATGCCATGTGACTCTTTACGTATCTCTTAGAGAAAATGGGGAATAAATGCAATTTATGACCTACGGTCTCACCCATTCAACTTCTACTATGTTTTCCATCACGAGAAACCTTCCCAGGTGCTCATTTGGATCTTCTATGGGATGACCGATAAAGCGTTGTTGAACCATTATGTCAGTCTTTGGCAGTTCAAGTGTTGCATCAGCGTAGCGTGATTCGCAGTAATCATCTGAATAATAGGTCTCCAAAAGTCCTCCATTGTATCAGTGATTGGAGGCCTTATGGTTGTTGTTCTTTGTCCTTGGTCGATGCATGCCGTAGATAGTTTTTACCCTTTGTTTCCAAGCTTGGTATTCTCTCTAGATTCGATGTCTGCTGGAATCGGTCAGTGTTCTTCTATGCATTAAAGTTTCACGAAATCAAAACATACTCACATTAATAGGCTTAGATCAAGCCAACAAATAATATGGCTTGTTAAAGGGATTGAAGTGGCTAAAAATAACCACTTGCTTGAAAAACTATTTTTGTTCTTTTTCTTTTAAATGTACGCATTAGTATTTCCTTCTTTCGTCTAAATATTGATCCTACTAAATTCTTCCACGATCCAGACAACGGCGCCAAAAACTTGTTTTTTGGACCAAAAGACCTATACAAATTTATGACACTATTACGAAGGACTGACTGTCTGTCCCAGATGTTCATGAAACTTGCTAATTATGTTTCTTTGCAATTATCTTGATTAAAAATGGTTTCCTTAAGACTAGATAAATTTCTTCTGGTTTGATCCATGATTACGCAAGTGTACGGTCAGACAAGTAATGCCGTAGTTTAAGTCGGATATCGATCCACGAGATGTTGAGAATTCACGATCAACTGCCTGACTACTCCAATCTCTATACTATTTGGACTATCGATTTACATTTATATATTCCTAGCAACCTTGAAAATGAAAGAACCAGCATTAATAAACTAGAACAAAATGAAATAATACTTAAACTAAAATAAAAGAATTAACGAAATGGGATCTATCGATTGGTTTTTAAAGGGAGCATTGAAAATACAAGCGTTGGCGAAACATCAATTCCTGCGGACTACTGTGGCTTTACTTCGCAGACAGTTTATAATCCCAGTCAAAGGAAGGTAATGCCATGTGGATCTCTCCTTAATGACATATTTCATCATCTAATCTTCTGTTTCTCTCGAATGCGAGAGGATTAGATAACTACCACTGTCGAGTTGCCTTATTATGGGTATTTTCTTTTTCAATACTTCATACCGAACATGGTATCAAACCTTAGCTCCTAAGACATAGGCTAAGCTTTGGTTTACACTATACTGGTTTCTCATCCTCAAAATTAGACAGTTTCATTTACAACCTTGATTGATCGCTGCTAACACGGGATTAAACTTACTGTTCGAATCGAGGTGAACTCTCTGCTCATTTAATTGATAGTCATTCAACTCATTCTGGCTTCAAGTGAGAAGAAGATTTATCGATTAAATTCTGAGCCCGTTGAATTCCCGATATTAAGGTTATTATGCCGCCAGATATTAATCAAACTCCTCGGGAGTCCTTCTCTGTGTCACTCGGAGGAACTCTGGAAATCGAGCATGAAACAAATCCTATTACAATTATAGGACACTAATATTTGGATCAGATACAAATAAACAAAGGCCATTCAGTAAGATTCAAGTCGGAAGTTTAGTGGACTCACGATGAAATTTAGCCGAGAAAAATAACTTCTTAACGCTGTTAAATCAATGGAAGAAATTTGGGTTTCTAAATTACTTCATTACACTAGCGTAGCTCCTTGATCAAAGAACTACGTAGATCAGAGCGGAAGTTTGAATTCCAAAATTTGTTTGGACTTCAAACGAACCGAGCGATAATTGAAGAAATTAACGTGCGCATTCGGCTTCAGCGACAACTATCATCCGGATCCGAGGAAATTCAAAAGAAATAACAATCTACTCTAATCAATCTAAAAATATGACAAAACAAAGAAAAAGAAAAAGAAAATTAAACTACGAGCCTTATTTGGACTTCTCTTTTCTGGCGCGAAGTTGCTTTCTTTCGATGTAAACTGCGTATTTATAAGGTTTGGAAGTTGGGCCCTAACGATGCACCTGTTGTGGATTTCAAAATAGCGTACATTGTTTGTTTATGTCGCGACTCCATTTGTTTGTCGCGACCTTGACGCTGATAATAACGCGACCTCTCTTTCACGTCGCGACTTCATCTTTACGCATTTGGGTACCATTACAGTGTCGCGACTTCAATCATACGTCGCGACTTCATCTTCATTTTGATCTCTTGCGAAATTGGCGACCTCAATCATACGTCAGCGACTTCGTTTTTGATGCGTGTAGCGAAGCTTTATTTGGTTGCAACTTGCCTTTAGCACCGTGGATCCCGATGTAGCGGCGGTGAATGACGTCGCGACCTTCTCTTCTTGTAATTTTTGTCGCGACCACTTCGGTGTCAGCGGCGACTTCCGCGCTACGTATTTGAACTCTTTTGAAGTCGCAGCGCTTCAATCATCGTCGACTTCAATCATTCATGCTATAAGGCTCTTTTGGTGTCGTGGGGGCACTGCTTTGTAAGTGACTTGTCTTGACACATCTTGGTTATGATGTCGCGCTTCTAAATAATTCTCGATTTCATTTCTTTCTTATTTGATGTCGCGACTCTTGAGCATCATGACCCCTTCTTTCCTTCCTTACGCCGTCATGCGACCACTCAAGGGCGTCGCGACTTCACCTTTACTTCAAGCGATGTCGCGACCCTTTGGATGGCGTCGCGACATCTTTGACCGTGTTTGATGTCTCTGTCTGTTCCTAGCTATCGCGACCTCTATGTTTTAGCCTCTGCCAATCCTTGTCACAACTTCGTATAGGTGTCGCGACCTCCATATTGTCTCTTGCTAAGCTTTGGTCTGTCAGCGACCGGTGGTGTCACGACATCACATGCGCTTCTTTATTAATTTCTGTTAAATGCGATTTGGAGTTTTTGTTGCGACCTTGGTGTTATTCTTCATTACTGTCAAGGTCGCGACATCAAGTCCTTTCTTTCAAAATTAGTTGCGACTTCCTTCACTTGAGAGGGTTGTTCTTGTGGCTTTGTAGTCAGCTCCTTGTCGACCTCATGGGTGGTATCTGAAAAATTCATTTATCCACGTTTCATGTCGCGACGTCGCGATGATGTTGCGACATGAACTTCTTCAGTTCTTTTTCAAAGCTCCAATTTGTTGATGTTGTGACTTGAAATTGCTGGAAACTCCTCTTCCTATCGCGACTTAAATTCCAGTTTTGACTTCAGTTCTGCTGCAGGCTGATTTCTTATGATTTTTGCTAAAATTTGATTTTCTGCTGTATTTTCCTACAAATTGGAATTTGATTCAATTATCAGTTTTCTGCAGACAATTCAACGTTATTCTCATTATAAACTCAGAAAAATGGATTAAAAATCTCGCGGTTTTTGAATCATCCACAACCTGCCGGTACTACCGCAGTGAAACACCGTGCTAACCTTATAACTTAGTAGGAAAACAGATAACATATATGACCACATGCAGTGGTCCTCAATTACAATATACATATAACATAATTCATATATCATAATATTCACATCTCCCGTAGGAGTTCATAATAGAAATCTTGTAACATAAGGTACCCATAGGTACACTACATAACAGAACTGAGATATGCCTTAGCATCAGAACTGATTACTTTTGTTTTCATATAATTATTTCCATATATCGTCTTATTTAGATACCCAACATATAAGTATTTTCTTGCATAGATCGAGAACAATGAATGAGAGGGACACAACACAATAGGTACCCGAAGGTATAGTACAAAACTGAACAGAGGTGGCGAAGCACAAACAGAGATGTGCTTGTTCACGTAACAGAAATGTCGTAGCACTATGCAGGAGTGTCATAGCACTGAACAGAGAGTGTCAAAGCACTAATCGTATAACAAGTTTAGGGTATAATATATGTTAAATTTGAAATTTTTTGGAATTTATACTGTTAAGTGTGAAAATAATAACAACCCATAAATTAAATTCAAGAATCAAGGGTAAAAGGGTAAATTGTAAAATAAGGACCCAAGGGTATAAGACAAGCAGAAGTTTTATATGTCAAAATAGAATAATGAGATAATTTGAAGTGCAAATGAAGAGAGATGAAAGGCTTTTGGAGCAAAATGGGAAATCCAATTAAAAATGCAAGGCCAAACAAGCCTGAGCCAAGGAAATTAGGGATAAGACCAAAATGGTCTATTAGATGAAGCATTTGCTCATGTGGGAAAAAGAGAGGAGAAGCGAGTTGTTGAATGGAAGCCATCTTTGGGTTTT